>LPNX011181939.1:0-18787 GCA_001517045.1 Pseudotsuga menziesii | reverse complement strand
AGATGTTTTTATTTCTATTGCATATTGGGAAAGATTGATTTCTGGAGTCTAGCTGTCTGTTGTGGTACCCCAAGCCATAGGAATTTCTCTCCGTAACATTCACTCTTTTTAGGCCCATTCTAAGGTTTTAATGGCTTTCCAATAATCCAATTTAAGTAAGACCATGCTTAGGGTTTGAATATAATTTATTATAAGTGTTTCCAGTCATAATCTAGCTTTTCAATTTTTATTAATGGTGAATTGGTTAATAAATATGCACTTTGAAACTATTTAGAGTGATTGTATGCGTATCAACACCAAGTTGTTTTAAAACGGAGGTGATGTAGTTTGTGTTGGACTAAGGTTAGCGTTCAAAGGATTAGTGGATTAGAGTTTTATCTATGATAAACCCCATGGCATTTTTTAGTGGTTAGTACATGAGGGCATACCCTAGGGGGTGACTAGGACCTAACACCATGGGTTAAAATCTCTACCTCATTGACTATGGTGAAGGGAAGGTACATACTCCAAGTATAGTCTTCAGGAGACACCAAAAATTGGTGGAGGCTTGGAAGTGTAGGAAGGCATTGAATGTAGATTTGACCACAAAAATTATGGAAGGTTTACAATCATTAGCCCATCAGGTGATAAATAAGCATAAGGATTATTAGTTTCAGATGTGAGACCTTTAATAAAGGTGGGGATTGTCTTATAGGATACTCTCAATACAACATTAGAATTTATGGAAGGCCAAACTCCTCAAGTTAAGGATCTAGTTAACTCTTGCATACAATCTACTCATCCTAGTCATTAAGTAGAGAGTTATCATCTTGATGGAGTCTCTGCTACAAATTTTCTTGAGGAATTGCAGGCGTTTCAAGGGACAATCCATGCTATACTTATAGAGGAAAACTTGACAATGGAGTTGCCATTCAATTGATACATAAGAGAGCATGAAGTTTAGCACCGAGGAAACTTTAGAAGGGAGATTAATTGTCCAAAGCATAAATGTATTAAGGTTCAACTTGATTAGGTAATAATTATATTGGGTCTTGATGTAAAGTAGATAGAGGTGGTTATCCCCAAGAGTTAGCTCAATCGGTCGAGTACTCGTAGTTAGGCCTCCCAGCATGTGAGGTCGTGGGATCCATTCTCATCGACTCTCTTGGGGTTAGGCACGCAGCGGCCGCGGGTGTGAGGCCCCTTCGGGTGGGTCCGCCAGAAATTATTCCGTGGATGTAGCCCGTCGGTCAAGTCGGCGCGTGAACCACATTGGAAAAAAAAAGAAAAGATAGAGGTGGAATGTTTGATGCCCAAAGCCCTAGTTGAAATATTTATGGACAACTTGGTTAGAGGTGAGTCACTAAAAATTTGGATGATAGAACATTTTAAGTGTGTGTTGGTTTATTTGTTGACCTTTCACCTTCTTATTTGTGATTGGATTTGTTTCATCGTAAATTTGTATGCATATGCATAATTACTATTAGCAAAACATTAGCATTGAGGCATGTCAGGACCGTGCTTAAAGAGGTAGTTGTTGAGGTCCGATCCTTGAAGGGAATTGAATTATATAAAAAATATTTGTGAACTATTACAAGGCTTACCCACTAAAATTTGGTACACTAATATGTTTGAAGGTATGTGAAATACAATTAGCCAAATTGTTTCTTTGGAGGATGGGTGTTTAGAGAAGGAAGAGTGTAGAGTTGGTAGAATCCTAGTTGAGACCTTAAAGAAGGGTTGTTGACAAATCTAGATATAGAACGGGGAACCTTAAATTTCAACCAAAAGTTGGACTATTGCAATATTCCATTCCATTATGGAAGATGGCATGAAACAGGACACCTAAAGTTTGATTGTAAATTTGTTAAAAAAGATTCATCTAATCACAATAAGGTAAACAAAAAAAACGAGGAGGTCTCGGTGCTTGCAATAGAAGTAATGGAGAAGGATGGCTCAAAAAAATTATCGATAACAAGAATCCTATAGCCTCGAATAGATTACTATCTTCTATCGTTCCTAAGGAAATTCAATGAGACACATTGACACAACTGAGTCTCTAGTCCCAAAATTCAACACAAACGACTACCAACACTACTCCATTACGATGTAGAGCCCAATCCCTAGATGATTTACACATGAACATGCATGATTTACACATAATAAAAAAATCTAAGTTGAACAACTAGAGAAAAAACGTCAAAAGCATGCTATTATAAAGAAGCACAGACAAAAAAGCAGATAATGTTCGACCTTGCAATTAAAAAAATTTAACCTCTAAAGAGTCGAATAACCAGGCAATTATTTCAAACTCACCTTTGCTAAATGCTCAGAAAAGAAACCACTTCAATGTCTCGACCATAAACGGATCGACAATCACCATATCGCCTTCAAACGAGCATCCACCCTCTCATCCCCTGTGTCTATTTGGCTCCAACCAAGAGAACTTGGTAAAAAAACCACTAACAAAAGGCGCAAGTAACTTAATACACATTGTCAAGAAATTGATAATGTATGTTCTAGCATCAGACGATGACGTGGTATACATGGCATTTTAGCATCAAGCGATGTGGTATTAAATACACATAAAATATTTCATTAAGTGCCATACCCCCATCAAATCCAATATCCACCTTGCCCTAATTGCCACGCATTCAAGATCGTCTGCTTTGAAGGAATTGTTATTTACTATAGGTTACCTTAATACACTTTGTTGAGAGTTGTTATTAGCACATAAACCTTAATCTGTACCAATCCTTGCATTTTGCACTGTTGTACTGCTGATGTCGCCACATTACCTATGTGCCCTAAGCTACACAAAATGGGGTCGATGTCAACAATACAAAACCAATAGAATTTAAAATATTAAAAAATAAATAAAAACAGTTGAATATAGAAAACATTTTATTAAATTATTAACTTGATTTTTTTTAGCCTTTAGATTAATACGGGATCACAAAGTATCATCTCCAACTATTGTTATAAGCTTCTAAGATAACAACTACAATTAAGACAGTTAGATTGACGCAACCACTTAAAAGGAAGAAGTCATCAAACCAGACCATTTGAAACTACTCATAACCAAGCATTCAAACAAATTGTGTGCTACTGACATGGTCTATAACACATTTTAATGAGCAAATAAAGGTTTTCGAAGGAATAATGGTAGCACTGGTAAGTTGGTAAGAGTGTTCGGTCCCCCGAATCACCTAGGAAAGGCAGCAAGACTAGGGAGTCTAGTTAGAAATATTAAATAAAATCTGGCAATGGGAATCCAACCAAAAAGCTAGTAAGTAAACCACCATTGACGACCAACAGACAGTTTGCTTTGTAGGGACCAATGTTGGGATTTGAGGACGTTTTGTCCGCTAGAGAGTATTTTTCCCGTCAAATACTTTTAAATATTTTGAGAGAATGTTCGACCAAATGGGCAAACAATTTTCCAAAACGTATTTTTGAAGTTTGGTAATTTTTATAAAGCGTCATTAATTTTTTGTTAGTTTTTCGAGAAGCTAAACTTTGAAACCCGTTCCTAAACCCAAATTTTAATTGCAGGTAATCATAGACAATGATGAGTGTATATTGCATAATGTTGATAAATATTATTATTAGTTTGTGTTATTTTTTGGTAGGTAATTTGTTAAGCATATAATAAAAATTAATATTTTCAATGCTTAACTTTTTAATCAAATTTTATTAATAAAAATTTAAAATGTTAAAAATATTTAGTTTGAAAGGTAGAGATGAAATGAAATTCCAACCGTGGCAGGGACGTAATAAAATGAAAATAAAATTTAGTTACTATGATTCATGTATTGATACGAGGAAATTTAGGTTCTTTTGCAACCCTTATTAGCAATCCCTTTCGGGCGTGGTTATTAATCAGCAAAAACATTATAATCTTATAAATGTGGTACAAAACAGTCAAACGATTCAACACGTCAAGCGCTTCGAGTATGGCGTAAACACATGCCCGTTTGCCTGCCTGTAGAAGCTATACATTCCTCACGCAGTTTTTCACAGTCTAAAACCCTAACTAGGGCTTTGGAGTTTCAGAAAACACAGCAGGCGAAACCCTAGGCGGGTTTACAAAGCAGAATCTGGATCTCTCTGTTGTTTTTCTCACAACATATTTGAACAATAGAGCTTGGCGCCATTCATATCAACCTGCTTCACAATCATTCATTCATTTTTTACTGATTCAAGTAATCTATTTTTTTAACTGTTTCCACGCCATTGAATTGAATACCACATTTTTCTGGTCTAAATGGCTCCCTCATATTGGGACGAAGAAGAAGAGGAGGAAGAAGAGGAGTATGAGGCCTTCGGTGATCAATTTGACAACGATATGGATGCCCTAAAGCGGGCATGTCAGTTGACAGGTCACGCAGACCCAGTCGCAGACATAGAAGAAGTGCCTGAATATGAAGACGAGGATGAGAATGAGGAGGACGACAGCGAATTCTTGCAAAGTATACAGAACAAATTGATGTTGGGGTCTGCCCAACTTCAAATTCCGCTCATTAAGTCTGAGCCCGACTTCGATCACAAACCCCTGGAATCGGACGTCGAAGAGGACGACGCCGATATCCTTCAGGCAATTCGTAACAGATTTGCAGTTCCTGGCTTGCCGGAGAAGGCGTCCACTAGTTATGGTATGAAATCTTTGGCTGAATTCTTTTGTTGATCACTGCATTCTCTGTTTTGGATAGTAACTAGGATTACAAATTTTGATAAGTTGTTCGTTCATTGTCTTGATATGTTGTGTGTTACATTAAAAGTGAGAAGATTGCCAGCCTTGTAGTCCTAATTTAAGGGCCCGTGTTCTTTTCGTTTTGGTTTTGGGTAGTTGAACCTCAAGCTTGAAAGCCCTATACTTATTAGGTGACCACACACTACCCCAGCTTAGAGGATTGCCTTTCTTCAGACTCCAGAGTAAGATTGAGTTAATTAATGTGGAAGTAATTTCGATCATACAGATATGCCACGGAGCAGTAACTTGCGATTTGGGACATGACTTAGTCTTTAGATAACAACTCCAGGCCAAAGAGGGCCCAACATGACATTGAAACCACTGGCAATGTTTGTACCATAATGAGGGAGGATGCCATCACATCATCCTAATTACACCTTTTAAGCCACTATCCAAATTGGCAAAACTTTTTGGTGTAGGTAGCTGTATGGATGTTAGCTAGCTAGATGCGAAGTGCATAGATACAAAATCCTTCTAGAGAATAAACAATATAGCCTAACAATATACTGATATCGTCAATACACTGCAGTACGATAAGAACGCGATTGCTTTTAGTAACTAGTTTATCTTCCTTATCATCAGCATGATCAGAATTAAGAAGTACAAAAATCACGAATCACAATTTTACAAAAGAGAAGGGGGACATACTACATAGGTATTGAATCATTGATTTACTTCTTACCTTACTCCCATTAGCAAGGCTAGTATGAATAACATAATTGATCAGACTGTCCTCAGTACATAGAACAAAAAACAGCATCGGGGCAACCTTGTTTCAAAGATTAGTTTGTCATCATCATCACCATCATTAAAATGGCTTACTTTTTATTATGATAAAAAATTACATCTTTTACAAAAAGAAGGTGGCCAGAGATATTGATTTTTCTTCGAACCATACCCCATCTAGCAAAGCTGCTCTTTAAAATATGATTAATTAGGCTGTCCTCAGTACAGACAACAAAAAAGAGCATTGAGGCAGACTTCTTTGAATACTTAGAGGGGCTCTAAACAAAGACACTTTGATACACAAGCGTACTTTGTCCAATTAGTACTGATCGATATATATAAAAGTGGGAGGTTTTCTACATGCACACTGACACTAACTCACCCGAGAGACACAATGTAGTCCTTTTAAGAAACCAGAACATAGCTACAAATACCTGTAATATGAAAGCCAAAGATCAAATGCTGGTTCTTCATCATTTGAATTATTGGGCTTCTAACCCACACGATCTGTCGTCTTTGGAGTACAATAATATAGTGCTAGTTGAGGGACTAGATGGATTTCCAACCGTTGGGCTCCAAAATCAGATGGTTATCCTCTGCACAAGCTGCTTTTTGGCAAGATCAGCCATGTCAGTCCTATTGTATCTTTGCGGTCACTTAGCTAGAATTGCATTGATGGTAACCTCGACCCTCTGCAGCATCATCATTTTGTCAAAAAGTTGTTGATTTTTGAGCAGCATCGAGAGCCATTCTCTAGGAGAATGGTGGAACTGGTCAAGAACCAGGTGGTTGATCAACGTTTAGTCTGGGACTGAACCTCATCCTGGGGTTGAGAACCTTTCTCCGGGAGAATGGAAGACCTTGTCAGGGACCAGGGAGTTGATCAACGCAATTCAGTTTGGGACTGAAGCTTAGCCTGGTGCTGAGAACCATTCTTATAGAATGGAGCCACTTGGTCAATTAGCAAGTTGTTGACCTCGGTCAACCTTCAACCTGGGGCTGAAGAATCGAGTCAGGGACAAGGAAATTCCTAGAATGGGTCTCGACAAGAGAGTCTCTTCTTTCCTTGGCTTATGGGCAATGGGACCTTTGCAAGGGCCTGACTACCCCTTGTTGAAGTACCTAGCACATGACCTTGGTACCACTGAAGAGAACGAGATGGATAATGAAAATATTCCTTATTTATGATGATGTACCTTGAGTTGACTTGTATGGATCATGAAGACCAAGAAGAATAATTGTTTGTGGTCATAAAACCACTTAAAGGACAATATAAGATAAGATAAGATAATTTTATTAATGTCAAACTAATGACCACAAAATAGGTCAACGGGACTGCTGGTTACAAAGATGTTCGTGCAATGCGAAGGACTGAAAGGTCTCCCTTTAAAAGAAAGAAATACAATGCAGAAAGTAAAAGTGAACAATGCGAGCTAAGCTGAAGTTTGAGAAAGCTTGTGCCACAGCCACAAACCCAGAGCCTCGCCATGGGATGTTCGATTCGGGGGCGGCGAGGGGTCTAATACTCCTAACATCCGAGGCCGAGTGAAGAAAACAGAAGGAAGTTTAACAAGGTCTGCTGGCCGGAGGAGGAGCTGGCAGGAGGTGCGGGTTGTCCGCTGGGATGCCATCGGAAAGGTCTTGCATGATGTTGTAGCTGGCAGGAGGTGCGGGACGTCCGCTGAGATGTCGTCAGAAAGGTCTTGCATGATGTTGGGATCTGGAGGATGTAGTCCGTCTCTCAGGGGGAGATCTGGTACAGATTTGCTGCCGGGATCTCGTGGGACGAGATACAGTGCTGTGGATCCTCCCGATTTATAAACTGGTTCAGTATCCGTGTCGGCTGGTCTCTTGGTACCCTTAGCTGGTGGAAGCATGCTGAAAAATGTTGTGATCTTCTGCGTGGTGTCTAATCTAATAGGAGGCTGAAGAATATTTTCTCGGAACCTGAGAGCCTCTTGCATATATAGTGCTAAACATCTTTGACTAGGATACCGGAAAAAGTTTGCTAGGGTCTGAGGGCCTTTGAACAAGCAATGGAAATGCTCTCTGATCTCGTAGTAGATGGGGCATCTGAAAATAAAGTGCATCTCATTTTCCACTTCTTGTAGATGACATACTTGGTAGATCTTGTCTAGTCTCTCAATCTGGTGATCTGTCTCTACTTGAAGTCTATGGGATCCAACTTTGAATTGTTCGAGAGGGATGCGAAGAGCATGCATCTAGTGATCGAACGTGTACTTGGGTCGGACAATGAGCTCGTCTCTTATCTCCAGGAAATGCTCAACGTAAAAGGCCATCTTTGGGTGCAACCCTACTGGAGGATTGACCCAGGTAACCTGGACAATCTGCCTGTAAATATTCTCCTTGATGATCTTGTTCAGCTCATGTCGGGTAGGTAGAAGGTGGTCGGGGGCATCTAGAGAGTATCAAAACGGAGGAAGACGTTCTATCTAAATGCTTATTGAGTTGAGAAGGTTAGAGACCCCCGTGAATCGACTTTCGCCTCTACTTGGGTGCGTGGAACGAGCAATAGCCTTAGAAGAGCAATATGCCAAATATGGATACCTTTCTCGACCCTTTGACGAGTCCACAAAGCCCTGAACACGATGCAAGAGGGAAACCAATATGAAGGCTGTCTCAAGGTGGAAGGGTTGAGCCCCAAACTTTGCTAGGATGATGTGCTGCGGTACTGTCTGTTTGCATCTGATGATGTGTGTAAGAAGAAGGATCTGGACTCTCTTAGTTGAAGCCCAATCTGACTCAAGTAAGGAAGGTCCCCAAATCTCTGATCCATAGAGAACAGTGGGGCGGATCGGGGTGTCCATAAGGCTCATCTTGGATGAGATATCCTAGAAGTACCCATAGTCTTTCATGAAGTCCAACCCAACTTTGAAAGACTATGGCATGACTGCTTGGAAGAGGAAGGAAGAATTCAATGCAGAAATGGTGGTCATAAGGAAGGGAATCTTGCTCTTGCAACCAAGACAAAGAACAAGAAATTATTCTAGCAAAAGAAGTACAAGAAGTCCCAAGGTAAGAATCCTGATTTGTCACAGCTTGAATGCGACATTTGTCATAAGATGGGACATTATGCTAGAAATTGTAGGCAACCAAAGAGAAAGTTTCAGAGGGAAATTTTATGCATCTACAACTGAAGAAGAAGAAGAGTAACAAGGCTTCTCAAGACCAAGAATCTAGAAGAGAGTATTATTTGATTCTGCCCTCTTCAGCTCCATTACCAACGATGTTATGGATTGTGGAGACTTTCGACATATGTCTGGGTTTCAAGAAGCTCTTACAGGCTACAAAAAGAAGTTCTCTAATCAAGTAGAACTTGGAGATGATACTACCTATGAAATCAAAGGTGTGGGCTCAATATCTTTTCAACTTGACTCAGGGACTGTAGTTCATATTGAAGACATACTATATGTTCCTGGCTTAAAGAAGAACCTTTTTTTCAGTTGCAGGCTTGGAAGAGAAAGGATACAAAGTGATTTTCATGAACAAGAAGGTCCTCCTATGGTCCAAGAATGAAAAGTTAAGTTCAACTGAGACAATTGCAGTTTGAGAAGGAGGGCTCTATAAAGTATTTAGACACTTTGTTCAAGCATTGGTCCACAAAACAATCAACCCATGGAATTGTGGCATCGAAGGTTTGCACACCTTCATTACAAAGCTCTTCCCAATCTACAAAAGATGGTAATATGTATGCCTGAATTTTCTTGTGAAAACGATGGTATTTGTAAAGGCTGTACTCTTGGCAAGAACACCAAGAAATCTTTCCCTAAAAGCAACAACAGATCTAAAGGGATTTTAGATCTAATTCATTTAGATATATGAGGGCCTATGAACTCACCTTCCTTGAGTAGTTGTTTATATTATGCAATTTTTATAGACGATTACTCTCGTAAATCTTGGATTTATTTTCTGAAGACAAAGAATGAAACTCTTGATAAGTTCAAAGAATTCAAGGTACTAGTTGAAAATCAGACAAGAAGGCATATCTGCATGTTGAGTTTCGATAATAGGGGTGAGTATGAATCTCATCAGTTTGATGATCTTTGCCAAGAAGCAGGGATCAAGAGGGAGCTAACTGTGCCTTACAACCCTCAATAAAATGGGGTTGTAGAAAGGAAGAACATAACAATATGTGAAGATGCCATAGCTATGATATGTGATCTAGATCTTCCTCTATCTCTTTAAGTTGAGGTTGCCAGTATTGCCGTTTACATTCAAAACATAAGCCCTCATGCAATTTTTGGAGAAAAGATCCAAAAGAAGTGTTCACAGGCAAGAAACCCGCAGTTGAACACATTAGGATCTTTGGCACTCCAGTCTATATTCGTGTGCCAAAAGAAAAGAGATCAAAGCTAGAACCCTTCGTAAAGAAAGATACATTTGTTGGTTACGATGAACATTCAAAGGCTTATCGTATCTATGTTCCTGGTCAAAGATACATTGAAGTCAGTAGAGATGTAATCTTTCATAAGGAAGCCGCCTTTTGTCATTCTAGAAAACTTCTAGATGATCTAGAAGACTCTCGTTCCGAAGTACCAGATTCTCCTCAGTTAGATGATCATAGGGAGGAGGATGATGGGCCTCTAATTCCAAATATCTCCGTAGAACTAGAAAGGTCTATTGGAGAATTACTTGAAGCTCCTCCTTTCAAAAGGAGACTTGATTGGGTTTGTGAAACACTACTAGAAGCAGAGAAGCATAAAGCCCCTCTAGGAACCTTCAGAGAAAGCATAAGGTCCTAGAAGTGTTCTGGTCTCATGAGCAAACTCATTGATGCAGAGCCTTCCACTTACAAGGAAGCAACTGATCAACAGGTGTGGAGAGATGCTATGTTAGAAGAATACAATTCTATCATAAAAAATGATGTATGGGAAGTGGTCCCAAGACCAAGAGGGAAATCTGTAGTGACTTTCAAGTGGATTTACAAAATCAAACATGCTGTCGATGGAAGTATTGAAAAGTACAAGGCAAGGCTTGTGGCCCGTGGTCTCCCTCAAAAGGAAGGCATAGATTATGATGAAATGTTTGCTCCAGTTTCCAGGTACACTACCATTGAAACAATTATCTCCCTTGTTGTTTTTGGTTGGAAACTTCACCAGATGGATGTGAAGACAACTTTCCTTAATGGCAAAGTTGAAGAAGAAGTTTACCTTGAGCAACCAGAAGGTTTTATGACTCATGGGATGAAATCTCATGTGTGTAAGTTGAAGAAAGCATTGTATGGGCTCAAACAGGCTCCAAGTGTCTGGTATGCACAGATTGACACTTATTTTCACAGTTTGGGCTTCTCCAAGAGTACTACTGATCCAAATCTGTAGTTCAAGATGGTTCAAAACCATCCCTTGATCTTGGTTTTGTATGTGGATGACTTGTTCCTTACAAGAGAGGAACAACTGATAACTTAGTGTAAGAGGGAGCTCTTTAGAGTTTGAGATGGAAGATCTAGGTCTTATGCACTACTTTCTTGGCCTAGAGGTCTGGAAAAAACCAGATGAGATCTTTCTCTCATAAGGGAAGTATGCAATTGACATATTGCAAAGGTTTGGGATGCAAGATTGCAAACCCATGAGAGCACCTATGACATCAAACTTGAAGAAGCTACATGAGTCAGCTCTCAAAGGCAGTGGATCCTACTTAGTATCGTCAACTCATTGGATCCTTGATGTATCTAGTGCATACTAGACCTAACATTTGTTGCTAAATATGTGCTTAGATATTTGTGGGGCATTATTACTTATGGAATCGGGTATACTTCCAACAATGAAGTAATGTTACTTGGTTATACTGACTTCGATTGGGCTGGCATGCAGTGGATCGGGAAAGCACATCCGAATATTGTTTAAGTTTGGGAGCAACCATGATCTCTTAGTCTCGTAGGAAACATGGTTCCATAGCTCAAAGCACAACTGAAGTTGAGTATATTGCTGCCAGTGATGCTTGTAGAGAGGTAGTGTGGCTTAGGAATTTACTCTCTCATCTGTTTAGTGGAAAGCTTGAGCCAATTGTTATCCATTGTGATAACCAAAGTTGTATAAATCTTTCAGAGAATCTTGTGTTTCATGCCAGATCGAAACACATTGAGATGAAGTATCACTTCATCAGAGATATGGTTCAGAGAGGAGCTATGAGACTTCAATACATTTGTACAAATGAGTACACTGCAGATGTATTGACCAAGACTCTATCATTGACGAAGTTTGTGTACTTCCGAGATAAGCTTGGTATTGCAGAGAATGCCTCTCTCGTTGAGAGGGAGTGTTGATTTTTGAGCAGCATCGAGAGCCATTCTCCCAGAGAATGGCAGACCAGGTCAGGGATAGGGTGGCTGGTCAACGTTCAGTCTGGGAATGAACCTTAGCCTGGGGCTAAGAACCATTCTCCGGGAGAATGGAAGACTTGGTTAGGGACGAGGGAGTTGATGATCAATTTAATTCAGTCTGGGGTTGAGAGCCATTCTTCTGGAATGGAGCCACTTGGTCAGTTAGCAAGTTGTTGACATCGATCACCCTTCAACCTGGGGCTGAAGAGACTGGGTATAGGAAAGAGAGTCTCTTCTTTCCTTGGCTTATGGGCAATGGGACCTCGCAAGGGCTTGACCACCCCTTGTTGAAGTATTTAGCACATAACCTTGGTACCACTGAAGAGAACGAGATGGACAATGGAAATCTTCCTTATTTATGATGATGTACCTTGAGTTGACTTGTACAGATCATGAAGTCAAAGAAGAATAATTGTTTGTGGTCATAAAACCACTTAAAGGACAAAGAAACCCAATGAGGGTCCAAGTACCCACAAGGTTGGTCTTTGTACCCCTCTTGTAAAAGACTTTGTACCTTTCAAAGTCAAAAGTCAAAAATAAAAAGTCAAAAGCAAAAAATAAAAAGAAAATGTAAAAATTCAAAAATCAAAAGGTGAAGTACCTTAAAAGACAAAAAGATAAAAAGGCCCTAAGGGCGTCTCCTTACTTTATGGACTCATATCACCTTTATGGACATATATCCTTCGATTTCGTAGGTGGTATCATCTCCAATTTCTACTCGAGCAGTGAACTTCTTTCTGTAGTCTGTAAGAGCTTTACAAAATCCCGTCATGTGTCTTGAAGCTCCACTGTCCACCAACCAGGAATTAGTACTATTGGTGATAGATCCGGAGAGAGCAAAAATCAGGTAGTATTCTCTTCTTGATTCTTCTTTTGTGGAGGACTTAGTATTCTTCTTCTTCTTTGGTTCTTCTTCTGCTGTGGATGCTTGGAATCTTCTTTTGAATTTTTTCTTTGACTGCCTACAATCTCTAGCATAGTGCCCCATCTTGTGACAATTAAAACATTCAATCTTTGATACATCAAAGTGCTTACTTTGAGGCTTCTTCTCTTTCTTCTTTGGAGGGAAGGGTTTCTTGAACTTATTTATCTTGGATACAAGGGCAAGGTTCCCATCCTTAAACAGCACTAGCTTTGCTTTGAATTTTGCCTTCTTCTTCTAAGCATTCATGCTACAGTCTTTCAAGTTTGGATGAACTTCCCAACCACTTATAGCAGCCAAAAAGGTTTCCCAAGAACTTGAAAGACCATAAAAAATAGTTTGGACAAGATCATTATCATCTACTAAAATACCAATAGCTGAGAGTTGATCTCTTACCTGAGATATTTTTGTAAATTAGGAGGCCACTCCTTCATCCTTTTCCATCTTCAAATTACGAAGCCGGTTCTTCAGGACTCTTTTTTGACTGGCTGCTTTCTTCTCTTACAGATTTGTCATGGTGTGAAAACATTCTTTGGCTATCTTTAGAGGGGTTATGACATCCATCAAGGTCTCTTTAACTGAATCATAGATGACCTTTCTTGCCTTGGCTTGCTTCTTCTTGAATGCTGTCGTCCCCACAGTAGTTGTAGGTTCTTCTACAATATTGATGACCAAATCGTTAAGATCATTTTACTCCCAGGTGACCATAAGCCTTGCTTTCCATGAATTGTAGTTGGCTGACCCTTCAAGTTTGTCCTCTGGTCTGAAAGTGATTGAGTCCATCTTTGATTCTGTTATCTCAGTCTGCAATTTGTCCCTAGACCTGTGGAGGCTACAGTGACCTTCTCAAACACTATGCACTTCACATCCAAAGTTCTGATACCATGTTGAAATTTAACATGAATATAAAATTTAATAGCAGTAACAACCTTTTAAGCTTGCAAACTTTAAGAGGAGTAATACTGAGATTATTGCAACAGTAAATTAAGCAACCATTCATAAAATTGAACACAAGTTTTTCACGGGGAAACCTTTAAAGGAAAAAAACCCGAAAACAATTGATAATCCATTCCTCTAAAAGAGATGGCTGAGTTTGTACATGAGAAGATAAAAGAAGATCTTTACATCAAGTCTTACAGACCAAAAGAACCTTGAAAAATTGATTGTCCTGTGCTTGTCTGCTGCCACTAGTTTGTCTTAATCAAACCTCAACCATCAAGATGTTGCTGGTGATGACTGGATGCTACAATGTACATGGAACAGTCTGCAATCAACCTTGACCTGCCTGGATTATACCTTCGTGTGCTATAACCTGCTAATGGAGACATTGATGGAAGCTGTCGTGACTTGTAGATGCCCTAATAGGGCTGCTGATCATAGAAGCAAGCCCTAGACAGGGCTCGAGTGAGCTGAGAGTAGCCCTGGCAGGGATGCCGTGAACTGCAAGAGGCCCAGTTAGGGTGCAGGTGAGATGTAGCAGACCCTAACATGGCTCAGATGGCATGTAACCAATTATGTATGGCTCAGATGGCATGTAACCAATTATGTAGGGTGTGGGAAGCACTGGAAGAGCCTTAGCAGAGCTGCCGCGAGCCTAACAAGACATGAACCGGTTGCTTAATAAACACAACTACCTTCAAGAGTGAAAATCAAACTGTCACACGAGAGAGAGAGAGAAAAGATACCAGTAGAGAAACCCCACAAATTTTCTCAAAGATGAAGAGAACAAATGATGATAATAACAATTGAGAGTCATCTTAATTTATAGTTCATCGATGGAGGGTGATTCCACAAAAATAGGAGACCACCTTTTGGGGTTTTTAATCTTTTGAGGTCATTACTCTTTTAATCTTTTGACCATTGATTTTTAATCTTTTGATCTTTTGTGGTCCATTAATCTTTTAATCTTTTGACCATTGACTTTTAATCTTTTAATCTTTTAACTTTTAATCTTTTGTGGTCCATTATTCTTTTTAGTCTTTTGACCATTGACTTTTAAGGTACAAGGTCCTTTACTTGGTGGGTACTTGGACCAATACTGAGGGTGCTTGGACTCTCAAAGGGCAAGTGGTTCTAAGACCATAACAAGTCATCTCAAGAGTTCTCTTGGTTTTCATGACAAGTCGAAGTACATCATAAAAAATAAGGAGGATTATTAATTGTTCATCTCGTTTTCCTCATTGACTCCACGGTCGTGTTCTAGGTATTTCAACAAAGAGGTGGCCAGTCTCTTGAGAAGGTCCCATAGCCCACTGAACATTACTTGCCTAGATCCAGTCTAGGGCTTTTAGTGTTGACCTGGTAACTAACCAGGTGCCTCAGCCCCAGGTTGCATTAAGTCGACCCAATGTCAACTACTTGGTAAACTGACCAAGTGCCTCAGTCCCAGACTGCATTGTTTTGATCCTTGGTCCCAGACTAAGTCAAGATGATCAATTTCTTGGTAACTGACCAGGTGCCTCCATTCCCCTAGAGAATGGCTCTTGATGCTGCTAAAAAATCAACACCATGTAGCATCATCTAAGGGCAGGTCCATCCACAATGCAATCCACCATCTTCACCACTTGGTCTATCGTTTCCTTTCATGCAAAATTTCTTAGAGAAAAAAACCCTTTCCTTTGGCAATTCTTTGTTCTTGTGATAATGATCTCTGAAGATGTGCAGCTCCATAATGTTGCTTCTCATTGGAACCTGGAAAATAATTTGTTCTCTTTGAAGCACTGTTATCACTTGAAGTTGTCCTTGGACAACTTCCGAAGGGAGGTGTAATGACCACTAGGAAAAACACTCGCTTAGGAAAACCCCTTCTGTCCCTGGTACTCCTCTTACTTCGAAACCAGTGCTATCCCTAGGCGATACCTAGAACTTGAAATTTAGATTTTAAAAGAGTGACCAATGCCAATCCAACGGGTGATCGAGAAATATGAAAATATGAAAATCAGCAAGGTATTTCTAGATTAATTCTCGGTAACTAGAAGCTCCTAAAAATTGAATCAAAATGCAAAGAGAGCATTCAGCTTTGAATTAATTCCCACAATAAGACTACTTCGTAGACCAGACAAAAATGATTTTCATTAATGATATATGTTATTGCGTAGTTCTGGTACAAATCAAGATAAATCTGCCCCAAGGAACTGGAGGGGACATAGCATGAGAATCACAGCTCAAGAACTTGTTGACCTAGGAAGCTAACAAACTGTAGCTTTTAGATTCAGACATAAAACTAAGAAGAAGAAGAATGTTCAATAAGAGAAGAAGGGTGTAGGTTTTAAGTCACACTGATCACTTGTTCTTCTCCTTGCTTCCTTTCTTATAACGGCGATCCTATCTATTTTTTGACATAAAACCCTAGTTTAGATATGGCTGCTATGCAAGGATAGCTGATCAAACCTTAAAATCATGCTAAATATGAAGTGCCTAAAGTAGATGGATAAGGAGACTTCCAATTTCAGAACAAAGCCATCTAGCATGGAAAAGCTATGAACTCCAAGAAATCTGCCATGAATAGTCTTCATCAAAGTGCCTTATCTAGGTATGAATAGTCATCATCCAAGCTGGAACAAGGCCTGTTGGAAAGGTGAAGGTAGAATCCTTCACAATAAGCACATAAGCCTGCCCTAGATACGAGATAAAGTGAAAGTGGGTGCCTATGATAGACCAGCAATCATACATAACAAGCAAGCTGATAAGTGATAAGTCTGCACACAGGCGCCCGAGCTTGGTTCAAATAGCAAGCCTCTAATCAAGGAAGATTCTCCCAAAATAAGTGCTTAAGATAGGTTCAAATTGACCTAAATAACTCCAACTTAGAAATAAAAGCTTGTCAAGTACAGCATACTTGCTGAAAAAGGAAAAGCTCTCCAAAAGCAACAGTCAATTCCTCTTAAAAAGTTGTCCTATTAATGTAGCAAAAACATCTCAAATTAAATCTCAATATCCAATTCAAAGGCCTCCATAGTGATGTGTCTTCATGTAGATAATAGAATCACAGAAGACAGCACTTAACTTATGCTAAAATCATCCTCCCGAAAAGCGCTCTATCTGCTGCTGGGTATAGGCTTATTGTTTGAAGACTGGTGAGCGGTGCAAGTGCTAGTCACTTTCATCATAAAATCAGTCTTAGAGCAAAACTGAAGGAGCTGCCTATCTTGTTGGATGCATGTTGATTTAGAAACAGAAACAGTGCATGAAATCAGACTTCAGTTCAATCCCAGCACTCCAATCGCTAGTCTGTTTAGTACAAAGGCAGGCTAAAGATGACAACACCTATGGCAGTGCCCACTTCAAACTGTAACAAACACAAGATAAACTTCTGAAAAAGGCTCCATGGGAGCACCTTCTACAACACGCAAATGGCAGTCAACATGCATGCCCCAATAAACCACAAAAGCACTCCAACATCAGTGCTCTTTCCTAGCTGCCAATAAGCACTAAGGACAGCACTCCTTTGTTGTTAATTGTCTCCTAAAATTAGCACTATCATGATGCCAAAAGAAGCTTGCTTGGCCTCCAAGCAACCATTCCTCTAGACCATAACCAATCATCCATCATGTGAATCCATGTCCTTCATAACAGAGATGTATTTAAGACTAAGTTAGGGCTAAACAGCCTTGTTTTCACTGCAAGCAATCTCTGAAATAAGCTGAATCACTCCCCAGAATGGTATTCTTCTCAATTTTGTCCTGTAGTCATGATAGGTGCTTGACTCTAAGTGTTGTCCTTCCATGCAAGTTCTTGTACCAGGTTGATGTGGATGGATTGGGTAATATTCAAGAACATTGCTGGAACTAGACTTGGAACTTGCTGTTCTAGTCCCTTCATTTGCCATTAAAAAATTCAAATACCAGAGGCAGGGTAAGTCACAGGTGATAACAATGGTTACATCTCTGATCCGTCGGACCTCAACTTGTGTGCATTAAAAGTTTGTTTTAAAAGAATGCGTGCAACAGGTTAATTAAAGGAACAACATTAACAGAAATTAAATGCTTAGAATGGAAAACAACATTAATAGACAGATACAAGGAAGAAAACACAGAAACAGAGTCACAAACAGAAGTTGATAACGGAGTTCACCCCCTCCACTGGGCTACGTCTCCGGGTCCCTCTCCAATGGGTACCGATCCAATTAATGGCTTTAAATGGTACAAATGGTTCTGGCATCAACCTCAACATTTGCAGAAATAGAATGCTGGACAGGAAGTCTTCAAGACCTCCTCTCTGGAACTTACAAATTGGACTTCAAAAGATAAAGAAGCCAAACTATAACAGAGAAATGGTCGACTTCTAAATACAAACAACACTCTGGATAAATTGCAGCAAAAAACTCTCCTGCTATCCTCTGTCTCTGTCAAAAATTAACTACAGAAAATTGTAAAACAGAAGGCTGAACAGAAAGTCTTCAAGACTCCTCTCTGGAAATTACAATCGGGTCTTCAAAAGGCAAAGAAGCCAACATGTAACAGAGAATGGTCGAATTTCCACTAACAGCATCTGGAATAATTTTACAGCAAACTTCCCCCCTTTTTTTTTGTACTGGCTGAAACAACTAGAATATAACGCTGCCCCTGTATCGTGGCTAGAATCGAGCTGTTGAAGCGTTCAGTGGGAGGAATCGTCACCGGTTCGACTCGCCAAAACGTTACAAAAGAGTCTGTTCCGCATCCTCCTACCAAATGCCAACTCGTTCATCGTAACCGACCGTTCCATATTCCTGTAACGTTACAAACAGGCTGTTCATACTATCCAAACGTGGCAACAGATCAAATATTATAACTGCCAAGAAAAGCTTCGCCAACTGTTATAAATAAGCTGTACACATTATGAAATATCCTGCCACATCATAATGTTCCACATGTGAGATATTCCCGCCATGCCAAGGATCTGAACTCCGCTATAACGTTATATATATATGACAGAACTGTGCCAAAACGGAACCATATGTGAACTAAAACTTCACAAATGTCACAATGCTTCATACCAGGTCGTCACATGATATGTTACAACGGTTATCCACCCTAACCGTGCACCAAATTGCGAACCGTTTTGAGTCGGAAGTTTTAGTCATCTG
>LPNX011181903.1:81954-150034 GCA_001517045.1 Pseudotsuga menziesii | reverse complement strand
TATTAAAGTATCATCCCTTTTTTTCTGGAGAAATAATTCCCCTCACCCTCCTGCATTAAACTTCAATCGCCATTGTCTTGGTCTTCATTTATCACAACCATAATGAATAACATCACATATAAGCAACTATGCACATAAATGTATGTTAACTATTTAAAGATTAATATTTAATAAATGTGTGCATGTGTATCATCTTATTTAGTAAAATACTAAAATAAGAAATCACAAGCATAAACTAACAACCAAATCTGGGTGGTTCAGATACAGGTACAGGTCCAGGTTCAGATGGCTTGGCCTTGGGAGTCTTCTGTGTTGAGAGGACTGGTGGTCTAGAGGTCCAAGCTTCGGCCTCTATCACTTTTGTGCCCAGGGGAGATGACAAAAGGTACCGTTGACCCCTTCAAAGCTTGAAATGATGACTTAGGAATGGAGCATCCTTCCTTCTTTTAGGGTACGCTAGAGCACTCTATTATTATTTTATTCTAGAGTTGTAAAGAAAGCCTGTAAAAGAGACCTCACATTCAATTGCAACTCCTGAGATCATTGTGGAAAAATCCCCTAGACTCTTGTTTTTGGGGCTGAAGATAAATCTGCATGTGTGAATCTTGTTTCTGGAAATATTCAGGGCTTGTTTGCATCCAAAGTCATCATCATTTCGTTTCAGGCTTTTTCTTCTTGGCTGGGCATCATATGATACAGTTATAGTGGGTAATGTTAGCTGTTGAAGTGCTGAAAGAGAGCTCTATGGGCCTTCTTCCTAGCTGTTTATGATATCAGATTGCAGAAGTATCTATTTAGAGCTGGGACTTTAAAGGTGAACTTAATCTCACAAGGTATGCAAATCATCATGTTTCCTTTGTTTTGTGCTCTAGGTTTTGACTATTTTCTCTAAGCATCATCGGTTCTTTTTATGCACTATTTATTGAATAATCTTACAGGGAAGAAGCAGAGAACCCCAAAGTTTGGTCTAAACTTTGTCTCCAAAATATGGCAAAACTTGCAAAGGAGGCCACTACTGTACGCCGTGTTCTTGAACCTATGTTTCGCATTTTTGACAGTGGAAAGCATTGGTGAAGATTTCCACCATTTTAACGATGTTCCCCTATTTACGTGGTTAAAGATTTCCTTGAAGCTATTCACTCCCAAACTTGCCAGCTTATTAGATTCTCGTACCTTGTTGCCACCTGTCACAAGGCTCCCAGATAGTATTTTGGTTCCTCATATGTTTTTAAAACTTTGAAAAAACTTAGTGTTCTGTTCACCTGCTTTTAAATCCTTTGTTTCTATGATGTTCCTTATCCTTGTGGGTAACTTTTTCCTTTAGGAATTGCATCGATGCCATGAACTGAGCACAGATTGGAGCCTCTGACTGGGTCTCAACCAGTTTCCAATTCTCTTTTATTAAAGCCTGAAACTCTTCCTCCTCTTGTCGGTGCCGATTATAATTGAATGGAGCCCCTGGATTTGAGGAGCTTTTGTCCAACTCCAAGAATGCTGGGTAATGGCCTAAACAACAGAGTTCCCCTACCCAAGCTCAATATTGTTCAACATGGAGCACAGCATGATGAGCAAGGAACCGATCAAGTCTTAGCAATCCCATGGAAAAGCACCAGCTTCCTTAACATCAATATCTGGTAGAGTGATCCAGCCAAGTACAAAACAATATCTTTCAAGGATAAGCTCATGCACTTGGTCTATAGTCTCTTCGATCATTTTGTGCTTGTTCTGTATAAGCTCTGCCCATTGTTCAATATCCAAAAGATTATTAATGGCATGGGCATTAGCTCTCTGAACTGTACAAGAATCTATATTAACACATCCCACTATGGATGGAATATATAATCAGAGGCTGTAGGTGTCGCCCACACTCTGGAGTTGCCAATAACGCAGAGAAAAGTAATGCTGCTCCTTCCTTTAACTCTAACGAAAGAGACAATGTCAATTTTTTTATAGGTTTTCTACAGGATTTGTTTCAGTGTTTGCAATGTCAACACCTTTGGAGGATTCTTTTAAATGAAAATTTGATTAGTACAGCAATTAGAGGCTGTTATTTCTGAGACCATCCCCTGAGCTTGTCTGCTAATGGTTGAATAGATTGTCTTGCAACATCACTATATTTAATATTTTCAACATCAAAGAGGCCTTGGGGCTTGAAGAACTTAAGCTGCATTGTATTTGGTAACCTTTGAAGTTGAACACAATCAAAGAAGTGCCATAAGACAGTTTACAGCACCCATTACAGTCCCTTTAATCTCCCTTTAATCTTCCCATATCTCTTTTGCTAGAAGTTTACATATGTTTTGAATCTTGAATGCACATCTTCTATTGGCTAATGTACTGTATACCAGGACTTAATTTTGTAAAGTGGTTGTCTATTACATAAATACAATTTAGAATAGGTAAGAATTAAACAGAACAGGACTTCTAGCAGTGAGCAATGAAAAAAAAAATGAGTAGCATTGTTGGCATGGTTGAAAAGATTCATCTATTTGACATTTTTGGTCAGTCCCAATCCTGGTACACAAGTCTCTTGAGTTCAAATCTGAGATTGCAAGGATGGCTGCCTTAATTCTGGAAACTAATGCCTTTCCCACAGATAACCCACCCCTTTAATTACAGCAAAGTAATGCCCTGGAAGTTTCTATCCCATCTTATTAATGGCATCTGGAACTGAATTGTGACCAACTGTATAGAGGAAATGCTTCATTCCATTAAATATGTTTCACTGACAATGGATCAGTCCCCACATCCAAATTATATTTAGGTCATTTACTGAAGCTTCTTGTAAGTCATTTCTCCAATAAAGGTTGTAAACAAATACTGGTCAGTTGGTTCTCTACGCAGAAACCTGTCAGAAGAAAAGTTTTTTTTTTTTTTTTAAATTCACCAACCGTCGATACAGCGATGGCAATCCGTGGATATAGCGACGAAGACGCGTGGATACATCGACGACACACCGTGGATACATCGACGATAAGCCGTGGATACATCGATGACGAACCGTGGATACATCGACGAATCTCCGTGGATACATCGACGACGAGCCGTGGATACATCGACGAAGCACCGTGGATACATCGACGACGAACCGTGGATACATCGACGAAGCTCCGTGGATACATCGACGACGAGCCGTGGATACATCGACGAAGCGCCATGGATACATCGACGACAAGCCGTGGATACATCGACGACAAGCCGTGGATACATCGACGGCCAGGCAGGGATACATAGACGGTTAGGCGTGGATATAGCGATGACTTAGGCATATAACGAAATCTAGAACATTGTCGCTCTTGCGACGCAAATTAGGGTTCGTCGTTATTGCGAAGAAATAGTTTCCACGGAACAAAAAACACTTAGACGTGGCAATATCCACGCTTTTCCGTGGATATTGCCACGTTTTTCCATGGCAAAATTGATCACTTGTACTAGTGCTTTATCTCTGTGTATGAGTAATTATTGAATGATGTTATGTTATGATGTGTTGAAATCTCTTAGTTATTCTAGACTAAATCAGTACTGTGATAAAAGATAAATCCTACCTATGTTTTTCCCCATCTGGAGTAATCCAAATCATACTCTAGCACAGGTAGTTTGTTTAAGTAAATGAAGTATGATAGGAATATGAATGAATCGAATATTTATGTTTTCAGAGTAATGAAATGTTATTTCTCAGTAGATAGTTGTTTTCTAGAAAGTTTATTAAATTGTTTTGCAGACATGTTATCAGAAATAGACTGTGTAAATCGCATGTTAGTACAAAACAACACTCATACTACGGATTGGCATTAGTATGTTTAACCTTATAAATTATTTTCTACACAGTTTCTATTTCCATAAACTATACTTTTACATTGAAAATAGAATAATTAGTTTTATCAGTTGAAAGTTAATAGTTTATGTTAAGAAAAGATATAAAAATAATACTGATAGCTTAACATCTTGTTTTAATGACAACTAATCTTCTTGCATCTATCTAAACTATATTTAATAATATGATAAAGGTTACAGTAGTCCTTTCTTAGTTTTAATAGCTAAAGGATAGTAGTAACTTAGGATTTTAAGTTAATATTATAAACCATTCTTATACTTTTGCAGATAGTGTAATTATAAAGAATACTGATAGGTAAGAAGGTTCTTTTATTTTGTTCTCTAAGTAAGTCTACAGATACAAATTGAATTAACTAACACAAATATTACAGACTGCTTTCAGTCGTAATCACTATATAAATAAGAACCAACATAAACTTTAGAATATAAATTATACTTAAATAATAGTAGTATAAATATAAATAATATTATTATTATCTTTAAACAGTGGCAATTCTAGATTAATAATTTATAAAAACAAATTGAAGAAAAATTGTACAACAGTAATAGAAATTACAAGATAATAATATAGGAATCAATATCCTATTTAAGATAAGAGGGGGTAAACCCTAGCTCATGTTCTAAGCATAAATTGTAAATATTTTTAGTACTGTAATAACCTAGGTTATACTCAAGTTAATTCTTTTAAAAAAACTACTGACTAAAATTGTTATTGTAACAAAGATAAACTACATTAATGATTAACTGGTGTAAATCCATTTTACAAAAGGAACTGAGTCTATTAATACCAGCATACATCTAATGTCGTGGTTCAACCCTTAAAAACTATTACATTATAAGTACCGACATAATAACCAAATTTGTATCAATTATGTAATCATCATTAAAAAATCAAATAAACCACTCACGGTCCTTTAAGGACGGATAGATTAAAATAGAGAAACAATGTAATTATTATCATAAGAGTAATCTAAACCAATCAAGGGTTTATAGGTCAAACCCTAACCTATGAATTTCATCAATTAAACAAGATTTACATCACGACTGTAAGTATCAGACTTCAAAATTTAATATATGGAACCCATATAAAATACTCAACTGAGTTTAAACTTCATTAATATTCAGGAACGATAAAAACCCTAAAATATACAGAGTACAACATAAGTTCCTAACAACCAATACAAGTTGCAGCGAAACCACCTTTACAAAATTTGTAGCCTAAACTGACTGTGAAGCCAAGATTCGACAAGTACTCTACACACTACAAATTCCATCCACCCTATCAAGGGTTTGAATTTAAACATTCTTCCAAAAAATCCTGTAAAACAGTAAAAAGCTTAACATAGCTCATGGCAAGACGAGAAAGGGTTTTAAAACCCTGGGCGAGTCCAAGGACTACCCCAACTTTAAATAAGGGAGAACCCATATTTCATACCACAGGGCTTACCCGAGTTTGAGCCACGAGCCACAGCCACTGCAAAGGTTGTTTTCTTAACCCTTGTACAAGCTTCACTTCAACAAGTACCTGCAGCAAGTGTAAACCCCTGTCAGTAAATTAACTTACGAGTTTAAGTTTGAAAGTATTCTATACAAAAACTTGCAGTAAAATGAAAGAAAGGTTTTTTTATGAATTTACCTAGCACTGGGAGTAGGGAGAACTGATTTGCAAGCACTGTCACCTATAAACGACGCAGCGGGGAACCCAACAACCCTCAAAACCTCATACAGTAGCGAGCTACGAAGAGCCAACAAGGAAAACTGAAGCAATCACTAAGCTACACGCGCTTGGAAGAAGGTTTCACAGGTAGCGAAATGAAGGTAGCAGGAAGGATAACTCCATGTTTGGCAGAGAAAGAACCAGCAATCAAAACCACTCACGGGAGAATAGAGGCAGCACAGAGTCAAGGTACAAGGCGATGGTAACCAAGAGAACGATGGCCGTCATGGGAGACAAGCCAAGCAACCCTAGATCCAGCGTGAACTACGAGACAATAATGCATCGGATTAGGTTTCCAAAGTGTTATATATTTTCCAAACATGGACGGAATTCAACCACATAACCAAAACTTTTATCCATGCAGCGAGGGTCGTGTCCTATAGTTCCTACATGGAAAGATTTTATCATTTTTTGTTCATTGCAGCGTTGGTTAAACTATAATGATAGCCCAATAATTCGTAATCAATTCACTAATCAACAGCACCATGTATTATGTTAACTTAATCACAAGTTTATCATTGTGGAGGGATTACGTTGACCAAGCTTCGTGTCACATATAAACCATAATATAATCATGTTTTAGATTAAGCACAAACCCTTGCTATCAATGACATAGTGTTATCACATATTAAACATTACCATAATGATATAGCGGTGGTATAACTCTAATCTAAACATTGTTTTGATATAAATCATGTAATATATGTTTGGTTTATAGAGTAGGTTTAAGACTAAGTCGTAGTATAGTTATAATTGAGTGCATGTTAACTATAGCATGACTTTAGTGTCTCCAGTAGCAAATTTTAACTATAGCTTGGGGCATAGGAAACCCTTTTGCCTTAGGAATTTTACAAGTCTAAAACTTATAGGTAGCATCTTGTAATAATGCAAAAGAAGTTATAGGCTAGATGTAAGTATGTTGTAATAAACGACTTTTGGTTCATGGAACAAATCAATTATACTTATCAACGAAAGGTAATTGAACTGATAACCCAAATAGAATCGAAACAGTGAAGTAGTACAAAGCCGAAGATAAGAATATTATCACAAAAATTCTGTCACATAGTTTATGCGACATTACTTTGATAATACTTGGAAGTATACTCAACTTGGCTTTATGCTCATGCAAAATGTCTTGTGGACAGTAAGATAATTACAGAGGTAAAAATGTTAATAGGAATAGGAAGGATCCTATTAAATTCAAAATTTAATAGAACACAGAGTTAGACTTGGGAATTAAAGTAGTGGTAACCATAATCTCTTGTAGAAGGGTATGATAGTCATAGTTTCCACACTCAAAGGTTTTTACTCTTCATAAGATAAAAGGCTGTAAGTATCATATAGAAATAATTTAATGGACAATAAATGTACATGCAAGACAAGATACTATTGCAAAAATATTGTCAAAAACAATGTTTATAAGTATTACAAGTTAGTTAGACTAAAGTAGAAATACTTGTAACTAAGATCATAGCGTTAGAGTCGCAATTATGTTGTACTGTCGTTACTTATTTCCAAGCTTGTTAACTTGAATAACTGATGAAAATCAAATGATTTTACCTTACTCGAGCTGTCTAGTGTTTAGCAGCTTATTGTTCTAATATTTTTAATTTGCAAACAAAATACTGCTGACACTAAAAGATCTTTTAAAAATATACTCGATCGATCATACCTGTAAAAACCTGTAAGAAATAGTATTCATTTGCATTAGTACAAATGCTAAGTAATCCCTGGATTCAAAAGAAGATTCCACCTACTGACATAAAAGAACTAATCAGTAAAGTGAAGCAAATAGCTCACAAAAGGAGTTTAAACTTGCTACAAAAAATAAACTGTTAAGTTATTTTAGAATTTAGTGAAACCAATTACATAATTGTTTCTTTATGCCAACTGTTAGCTGTTAGTAAAACTGCAGGTTATAGCATTTATTGTTAACTCAAAAATTTTAATTTTTTGTGAAAATTTGGAGTTATGACATGTGGTAATAGAGCACAAGGTTCAAACACTAGGCCTTGATGCAACCCAACTAGATTTCATAAAACAGTAAATTAAATTATTATGCTAAAGTATTTTATTTTTAAATGTTATTCAACAGAGAATTGTCTTTTTCTGAAGTTTAACGGGGAGGTATGGAAAGGCTGGGAGAGTATGCACAGGAGGAGTCTCTAGCTACAGAAACAAGAATTTACCCAGAGATCCTATACCAGAGGATGTAACTACAAATTCCTCAGAGTTGTTACAGACTGTAAAATATTTGAAAACTGAAATGGAGTCTGTAAAGAAAGAGAATGAGAGGATTCTGAGAGCCCAAGAAGAGCTGAATCAGATCCTAATGGAAAAGTTTCAAACTGAAGGAAGGGGTAGAAGGTTAGAATCTGAAGATGCTAGTCATCCAAGAAAATCAAAAAAGATGAAGCATACAAAAACTGAAGGTAGTTCATCATCAGAAGTGTTTGGTGAACGACAAAGTTACCATACTACTAGTGACAGTAGTGATGATGATCTGTACATCAAGAAGAGGAAATAAAAACCTTATGAGGAAATCTCCGGGGAATTCAAAAAAGATAAAACCACCAACCTTTAATGGAGAGACTAAGAAGGGGGAGGAAGTCGAGTCCTGGTTGTCCAGAATGAAAAAGTACTTCCAAATATATAATTATTCTAACCAGTTAAAGGCTAGGATGGCTATATATAACCTCTCAGGAAAGGCTGATATTTGGTGGAAGGACTTGAAAAGAGTTAAGGGTATAAAAAAGAAAGAAGTTAACTAGAGTACCTTTAAGCGGTATTTTAAAAAGAAATTCCTATCTGAGTAGTATTACGAGGAAAGAGCTAAGGAGTTTTATGAACTAAAGTTAGGTTCAATGACAATGAAGGATCTGAACAGCAAAATCTTAAGTCTACTTAGGTATGTACCCTACCTAGTAGATGAAAAACCAAAAGTACAACAATTCGTTAGCTATCTACAGTATCATATTAAAGATAGAATTGAATATGATAACCCAAATACTTTGGAGGAAGCTATGAGGAAGGCTAACTTTTGTTTTGAGCAGAATCGGAAAAAAAAAAAGCTTGGCCAACTGTAAGGCTAAGAAAAATAATAATCAGTCCGAATTTAAGAAGAGGGATTTTGTGCCTAACAGGAATTTCAAGAATTATAAGGCCAAAAACTATTCTAACAACAAGAATTTCCAAGGAAATAGGAATAGTACACCCAACAATCAGAACAATTTTAAGGGTAAGGAAACTATAAATAATCATTGAAATTTTACCAAGAGTTTTGAGTGTAAAGATCCTGTCAAGTGCTGGGAATGTAATGTCCCGCACTATGCTTCAGCTTGTCCAAACTAGAAGAAGACTGTTAGCAACATTCATACCGTACAGGAGGAGATGACCATTGGTGAAGTAGCAAGGAGCATGCCCAAAATTAATGCATCCTTGGAGAACCGACAAGCTGATTATTAGACTTCCATGGTGGAAGTAGAAGGTATGATTAATCAAACCCCTGTAACTATTTTAATTGATCCAGGAGCTAGTCTCAGTTATATTGCACTTCAGATAGTGGGAAAATGTAGGTTATCTGTCGATAAGTTTGAGAATTCATGGTTAGTTCAGTTAGCCACTGGGGCTAAAATAAAAGTAACTTTCTTTGTGAAAGAATGTGCTTTACTTATGGATAAACTTGAAACTATTGTTAAACTGAATGTTTTTCCACTTGGCTCATATGATTTGTTGATTGGTATGGACTGGTTAGAACAGCATAGAGTAATTTTAAACTGTTACAATAAAACATTCACATGCTTAAATAGTGATTAACAACCAGTAAATGTTAAGGGTATTCCTAGAAAAACTATGGTAAGGAAGATTTTTGCTTTACAACTTAAAAGAGCTGTTAGAAAATGATGTAAAACTTACGTTGTAACAATTACCGATGAGGAAAGTAAAATTAAAACAGATAAGTTAAAAATAGAAGATATCCTTATTTTAAAAGAATATGTTGATGTATTCACAGAAGAAATTTTGGTATTACCTCCTAAAAGGGAATTGGATTTCACCATTGAGCTAGTACTGAGTGCAGTACCTAGCTCAAAGGCCCCTTACCGAATGAACATATTGGAACTTAATGAGTTGAAATCACAATTAAAAGAGTTAATTGATAAAAACTATATTCGGTCAAGTGTGTCTCCCTGGGGGGCACCTGTCATTTTTGTTAAAAAGGAAGAGGGAACTATGCGATTATGCATAGACTACCGTCAGCTAAACAAGATGAATATCAAAAATTGATATTCATTGCCCTGCATAAACGATCTGTTTGACCAACTACATGGAGCCACGGTGTTTTCAAAGATAGATTTAAGGTCAGGATATCATCAAGTGAGGGTTAAATATGAAGACATATTCAAGACAGCCTTTAGAACAAGAATTTGTCACTACAAATTTGTCGTAATGCCATTCGGGCTTAATAACACCTCAGCTGTCTTTATTTGTTTAATGAAAAACATAATGCATAGGTATTTAGATAAGTTTGTGGTCGTGTTTATCGACGACATCCTAATCTATTAAAAAAATGAAGAAGAACATAAAGAACGCCTAAAAATTGTTTTGCAAGAGTTGCGAGAACATCAACTCTTCGCAAAGTTTAGTAAGTGTGACTTCTTTAAGGATAAGATTCAGTATTTAGGTCACATAGTGACCAAGGAAGGAATTTCCGTAGATCCTGAAAAGATACGGGAAATCGAAGATTGGCCGGTTCCTAAAGATGTGACGAATGTTAGATCTTTCATGGGCATTACTGGTTACTACCGGAGGTTCATTGAAGGATTTTAAAGGATAGCCAATCCGATAACTTTCTTGCAAAAGAAAGGAAAGAAGTTCGACTGGAACCAGAAATGTGAAGAAAGCTTTAAGAAGTTAAAAACTTTATTAACTAGTGCACCTATTTTAAGAATAGCAGATCCTAATAAAGAGTTTGTAGTATGCACTGATGCTTGTAATGAAGGCTTAGGCGGTGTTTTGACTCAAGAAGGGCATGTTATTGCCTATGAGTCTAGAAAGTTAAAAATTCATGAAAATAATTACGCAACATATGATCTAGAACTACCAGCTGTGATACATGCCTTAAAGATGTGGCGACACCACCTAATTGGCAAAAAAAAAAATTTAATGACTGATAATAAAGGATTGATATATCTTTTAGATCAGCCTAATTTAAATGCTAAACAAACTAGGTGGTTATCTTTCTTAAGCGAGTATGATTTTGAAATCCAACATATAAAAGGTAAAGAAAATAAAGTTGTTGATACATTAAGTAGGAACGCAAGGTTGAATTTTGAAACAGCAATCAACACTTACGTTTTAGACTTAGATGAACATCTTAAAGAAGGGGTAAAACAAGATGAAATTTATCAGAAATCGCAAGCTAAAGCTAAGTAAAACCCCACAGAAAATTTAATAAATGGTTACAGTTTAAATGAAAAAGAGTTTTTACTATATAAAGATAAACTGTATGTACCTAACGTACCTAAGTTCAAGCTGTTAATTCTGGATGAAATCCGTAAAACACCATATTCAGGTCATCCAGGTTATCAAAAGACTTTAACCATGCTAAGAAAAGAGTATTTTTGGCCAAATATGAAAACTGAAGTAGCTGAATATATTGCAAGGTGTTTAGAATGTCAACAGGTAAAAACCGAACACCAACACCAAGGCTTTTTGCTACAGCCTTTACCTATCCCTAGATGGAAATAGGGAGTGATTAGTCTAGACTTTATTACTGGACTTCTTAGAAATCAGAATCAGAATGACTCTATTATGGTAGTGGTTGATAAGTTAAGTAAGGCGGCTCATTTTATACCTGTTAAAACTACTTACAAGGCTGCCAATATAGCTGATATTTTTCTAAAGCAGATTTTTCGATTACATGGAGTACTAAAAGTCATAATCTCAGACAGGGATCCTAATTTCATAGGAAACTTTTGGAAATCCTTGTTTAAAGGATTAAATACAACATTGAATTTTAGTACTTCTTTCCATCCTCAAACAGATGGACAAACTGAAAGGGTAAACCAAGTACTGAAATATTTATTGAGAATGTATGTGAAAGATCAGTCAAGTAAGTGGGAGGACTATATACATCTAGTAGAATTTGTGTATAATAATAATTATCAGGAATCAGCTAAATTCAGTCCATTTGAAATTTTATGCAGACGAAAATGTAATACTCATATCCCTTGGAGTAATCGAGTAGATAGATTGGTATTAGCTCCAGAATTGTTGAAAGAAATGGAGGAAATTGTGAAACAAGTGCAGGGAAATTTAAAAGTGTCACAGGATCGATAGAAAAGTCAAGCAGACTTGAAAAGAACTCCAAAGGAGTTCCAGGTAGGTGAACATGTGTTCATCAAGGTAACGCCCAAAAAGAGCTCTCTAAGACTAGGGAGTTGTGCAAAATTGGCACCTCGTTACTATGTTCCATTTGAAATTTTGTCTAGGATTGGTCAAGTAGCTTAGTAATTAGCATTACCACCTAAATTAAGAGTACATAATGTTTTTAACATTTTTGTTTTAAAGAAATATGTTTATGATGCTACTCATGTAGTTAATTGGAATGTTGTACAGGTGGAACTAGAAGGAGAATTTCTTGTGGAACCGGACTGTATCCTTGAGAGGAGGGAAATTATACTTCGGAACTGCACCATTGGACAAGTGAAGTGCAATGAAAGCACCTTAGTCCTAAAGAATCCACCTGAGAATTGGAAAGTAAGATGTGGGATGAATATCCAATTCTGTTCCAAGGGACTTCGGAGGATGAGGAATAAATAACATCGAGGACGATGTTATATTATAAGGGGGTGTGTATGTCACATGCCCCAATTTTGTAAAATAATCTTATCTTATTTTGATTTTATTCTCAGATATTATGTTAAATTTAATGCTAAGTGGAAACTGATGACTCAACAGAGTCAGGGATGTGGAATGTAATTCTAAATATTTAATTTTAAATAAATAAAAAGTGGAGACAACAGCTTGGGAGAGCTATTAAAAAGAGTGTACTTCTCAAGTTGGTGGAAGAAACTAGGTGGAGAGCAAAAATACAAGTGGCAGCATCCTCAAACACTTCCTATGTTTCAGGTGGCAACTTCCGTACATTTGGGGTCATGATCCCCCAAGAAAGTGGGATCAGAGCAGGTGGCATAATTAATGACAACTAACCCAAAAAAATACCTAGGCAATCTTATTAAAAGTGCCCAAAGTAGAGAGCTGAGGCTACTCATTCCAAGAGAAGAATCATTCAGGTGAATGCACTTCAAGGAATTCATTGGGAAAGGGAAATTGAAAGGAAGGTGTTTGAGGGGTAAAACTACAGGAAGTTGATCTAGTACAACTTTGTAGCTGAAAGATCTTACTGCAGTATGCAAAGTTGGTATTGAGTCTCAGGACTCGTACTTTGTTGATTGCTCCACCTAGTTCCAGCCAAGCAGACCAGAACAGACTCGGGGGTCCTGAGAAGTCATTGTTTGAGCACTCTCTAGGAATTGGTAGGGAGGAATGACCTCCCATTGCTGTTGTCGTCCATCTTTAAAGACAAGTTCCATTATCTTTTAATTTCTGTGTTATAGTCTATCTCTGTGTATGAGCAATTATTGAATGATGTTATGTTATGATGTGTTGAATTCTCTTAGTTATTCTAGACTGAATCTGTACTGTGATGAAAGATAAATCCTACCTGTGTTTTTCCCCATATGGAGTAATGCAGACCGTACTCTAGCACAGGTAGTTTGTTTAAGTAAATGAAGTATGATAGGAATATGAATGAATTGAATATTTATGTTTTTAAAGTAATGAAATGTTATTTCTCAGTAGATAGTTGTTTTCTAGAAAATTTATTAAATTGTTTTGCAGACATGTTATCAGAAATAGACTGTGTAAATAGCATGTTAGTATAGAACAATACTCATATTACTGATAGACATTAGTATGTTTAACCTTATAAATTATTTTCTACACAGTTTCTATTTCCATAAACTGTACTTTTACATTGAAAATAGAAGAATTAGTTTTATCAATTGAAAGTTAATAGGTTATGTTAAGAAAATATATAAAATTAATACTGATAGCTTAACTTCTTCTTTTAATAACAATTAATATTCCTACATCTATCTGAACTATTGTTAATAATATGATCAAGGTTACAGTAGTCATTTCTTAGCTTTAATAGCAAAAGGACAGTAGTAACTTAGGGTTTTAAGTTAATATTATAAACTATTCTTATACTTTTGCAGATAGTGTAATTATAAAGAATACTGATAGGTAAGAAGGTTCTTTTATTTTGTTCTCTAAGTAAGTCTACAGATACAAATTGAATTAACTAACACAAATATTACAGACTGCTTCCAGTCGTAACAACTATATAAATAAGAACCAACATAAACTTTAGAATATAAATTATACTTAAATAATAGTATTATAAATATAAATAATATGATTATTGTCTTTAAACAGTGACAATTGTAGATTAATAATTTATAAAAACAAATTGAAGAAAATTTATACAACAGTAATAGAAATTACAAGATAATAATATAGGAATCAATATCCTATTTAAGATAAGAGGGGGTAAACCCTAGCTCATGTTCTGAGCATAAATTGTAAATATTTTTAGTACTGTAATAACCTAGGTTATACTCAGGTTAATTCTGTTAAAAAAACTACTGACTAAAATTGTTATTGTAACAAAGATAAACTACATTATTGATTAATAGGTGTACATGCATTTTACAAAAGAAACTGAGTCTATTAATAACAACATACATCTAATGCCGGGGTTCAACCCTTAAAAACTATTACATTATAAGTACCGACATAATAACCAAACTCGTATCAATTATGTAATCATCATTAAAAAATCAAATAAACCACTCACAGTCCTTTACAGACAGATAGATTAAAATAGAGAAACAATGTAATTATTATCATAAGAGTAATCTAAACCAAACAAGGGTTTACAAGTCAAACCCTAACCTGTGAATTTCATCAATTAAACAAGATTTACATCACGGCTGTAAGTATCAGCCTTCAAAATTTAATATATAAAACCCATATAAAATACTCAACTGAGTTTAAACTTCATTAATATTCAGGAAGGATAAAAACCCTAAAATATACAGAATACAACATAAGTTCCTAACAACCAATACACGTGGCAGCGAAACCACCTTTACAAAATTTACAACCTAAACTGATTGCGAAGCCAAGCTTCGACAAGTACTCTACACACTACAAATTGCATCCACCCTATCAAGGGTTTGAATTTAAACATTCTTCCAAACAATCCTGTAAAACTGTAAAAAGATTAACATAGCTTGTGGCAAGACGAGAAAGGGTTTTCAAACCCTAGGCAAGTCCAACGACTACCCCAACTTTAAATAAGGGAGAACCCATCTTTCAGACCACGGGGCTTACCCGAGTTTGAGCCATGAGCCACGACCATTGCAAAGGATGTTTTCTTATCCCTTGTACATGCTTCACTTCAACGAGTACCTACAGCAAGTGTAAACCCTTGTCGGTAAATTAACTTAGGAGTTTAAGCTTGAAAGTATTCTATACGAAAACTTGCAGTAAAATGAAAGAAAGGATTTTTCATGAATTTACCTATCACTGGGAGTAGGGTGAACTGATTTGCAAGCACTGTCACCTATAAACGATGCAGTGGGGAACCCAACAACCCTCAAAACCTCATCCAGTAGCGAGCTACGAAGAGCCGAGAAGGAAAACTGAAGCAATCACTAAGCTACACACGCTTGCAAGAAGGTTTCACAGGCAGTGAAACGAAGGTAGAAGGAAGGATAACTCCATGTTTGGCAGAGAAAGAACCAGCAATCAAAACCACTCACTGGAGAATGGAGGAAACACAAAGTCAAGGTACAAGGAGACAGTAACCACGAGAACAACGGCCGTCATGGGAGACAAGCCAAGAAACCCTAGAGCTAGCATGAACTGTAGGACAATAATACATTGGATTAGGTTTCCATAGTGTTATATATTTTCCAAACATGGACAGAATTCAACCACGTAGCCAAAACTTTTATCCATGTAGCGAGGGTCGTGTCCTATAGTTCCTGCATGGAAACATTTTATCATTTGTTTGTTCATTGCAGCATGGGTTAAACTATAATGACAGCCCAATAATTCGCAATCAATTCACTAATCAACAGCACCGTGTTTTATGTTAACTTAATCATAATTTTATAATTGTGGAGGGATTACATTGACCAAGCTTTGTGTCATGTATAAACCATAATATAAGCCTGTTTTAGATTAAGCACAAACCCTTGCTATCAACGACATAGTGTTATCACATATTAAACATTACCATAATGATATAGCGGTGGTATAACTCTAATCTAAACATTGTTTTGATATAAATCATGTAATATATGTTTGTTTTAGAGAGTAGGTTTAAGACTAAGTCGTAGTATATTTATAATTGAGTGCATGTTAACTATAGCATGACTTTAGTGTCTCCAGTAGCAAAGTTTAACTATAGCTTCGGGCATAGTAAACCCTTTTGCCTTAGGAATTTTACAAATCTAAAACTTATAGGTAGCATCTTGTAATAATGCAAAAGAAGTTAAAGGCTAGATGTAAGTACGTTGTAATAACAAACTTTTGGTTCATGGAAAAAATCAATTATACTTATCAACGAAAGGTAATTGAACTGATAACTCAAATAGAATCGAAACGGTGAAGTAGTACATAGCTGAAGATAAGAATATCATCACAAAAATTCGGTTACATCGTTTATGCGACATTACTTTGATAATACTTGGAAGTATACTCAACTTGGCTTTATGCTCATGCAAAATGTCTAGTGGATAGTAAGATAATTACAAAGGTAAAACTTATAAGAGGAATAGGAACGATTTTATTAAATTCAAAAGTTAACAGAACACAAAGTTACACTTGGGAATTAAAGTAGTGGTAACCATAAGCTCTTGTAGAAGGGTATGATAGTCATAGTTTCCACACTCAAAGGTTTTTACTCTTCATAAGATAATAGGATGTAAGTATCATATAGAAATAATTTAATGGACAATAAATGTACATGCAAGACAAGATACTATTGCAAAAATATTGTCAAAAAAAATGTTTATAAGTATTACAAATTACTTAGACTAAAGTAGAAATACTTGTAACTAAGATCATAGTGTTAGAGTCGCAATAATGTTGTACTGTCGTTACTTATTTCCAAGCTTGCTAACTTGAACAACTGATGAAAATGAAATGATTTTACCTTACTGGAGTTGTCTAGTGTTTAGTAGCTTATTGTTCTAAGCTTTTTAATTTGAAAACAAAATACTGCTAACACTAAAAGATATTTTAAAAATATAATCGAGAGATCATACCTGTAAAAACCTATAAGAAACAGTATTCATCTGCGTTAGCACGAATGCCAAGTAAGCCCTGGATTAAAAAGAGGATTCCACCTACTGATATAAAAGAACTAATCAGTAAACTGAAGCAAATAGTTCACAAAAGGAGTTTAAACTTGCTACAAAAAATAAACTGTTAAGTTATTTTAGAATTTAGTGAAATCAATTACCCTCTTTCTTTATGCCAACTGTTAGCTATTAGTAAAACCGTAGGTTATAGAATTTATTGTTAAGTCTAAAAATTTAAATTTTTGTGAAAATTTGGGGTCATGACATGTGGTATCAGAACACAAGGTTCAAACACTAGGCCTTGATGCATCCCAACTAGCTTTTATAAAATAGTAAATTAAATTATTATGTTAACGTATTTTATTTTTAAATGTTATTCAATAGAGAATTGTCTTTTTCTGAAGTTTAACAAACAGGTATGGAAAAGCTAGGAGAGTATGCACAGGAGGAGTCTCTAGCTACAGAAACAAGAAATTTACCCAGAGATCCTATACTAGAGGATGTAACTACAAATTCCTCAGAGTTGTTACAGACTGTAAAAGATTTGAAAACTGAAATGGAGTCTGTAAAGAAAGAGAATGAGAGGATTCTGAGCTCAAGAAGAGCTGAATCAGATCCTAATGGAAAAGTTTCAAACGGAAGGAAGGGATAGAAGGTTAGAATCTGAAGATTCTAGTCATCCAAGAAAATCTAAAAAGATGAAGCATACAAAAACTGAAGGTAGTTTGTCGTCAGAAGTGTTTGGTGAACGACAAAGTTACCATACTACTAGTGACAGTAGTGATGATGATCTGTACATCAAGAAGAGTAAATACAAACCTTATGAGGAAATATCGGGGGAATTTAAAAAGACAAAACCACCAACCTTTAATGGAGAGACTAAGAAGGGGGAGGAAGCTGAGCCCTGGTTGTCCAGAATGAAAAAGTACTTCCAAATATATAATTATTCTAACCAGTTAAAGGCTAGGATGGCTATATATAACCTCTCAAGAAAGGCTGATATTTGGTGGCAGGACTTGAAGAGAGTTAAGGGTATAAAAGAGAAAGAAGTTAATTGGATTACCTTTAAGCAGTATTTTAAAAAGAAATTCTTGTCTGAGCAGTATTACGAGGAAAGAGCTAAGGAGTTTTATGAACTAAAGTTAGGTTCAATGACAATGAAGGATCTAAACAGCAAATTCTTAAGTCTACTTAGGTATGTACCCTATCTAGTATATGAGAAACCAAAAGTACAACAATTTCTTAGATGTCTACCATATCATATTAAAGATAGAAATGAATATGATAACCCAAAGACTTTGGTGGAAGCTATGAGGAAGGCTAACTTTTGTTTTGAGCAGAATCGGAAGAAATAAAGCTTGGCCATCTGGAAGGCAAAGAAAAATAATAATCAATCTGAATTTAAGAAGAAGGATTTTGTGGCTAACAGGAATTTCAAGAATAATAAGGCCAAAAACTATTCTATCAACAAGAATTTCCAAGGAAATAGGAATAGTACACCCAACAATCAGAACAATTTTAAGCATAAGGAAACTGTAAATAATCATGGAAATTTTACCAAGAGTTTTGAGTGTAAAGAGCCTGTCAAGTCTTGGGAATGTAATGGCCCGCACTATGCTTTAGTCTATCCAAACCGGAAGAAGACTGTTAGCAACATTCATACCATACAGGAGGAGATGACCATTGGGGAACTAGCAAGGAGCATGCCCAGAATTAACGCAGCCTCGGAGAACCAACAAGCCGATTATCAGACTTCCATGGTGGAAGTAGAAGGTATGATTAATCAAACCCCTGTAACTATTTTAATTGATCCAGGAGCTGGTCTCAGTTATATTGAACCTCAGATAGTTGAAAAATGTAGGTTATATGTCGATAAGTTTGAGAATTCATGGTTAGTTCAGTTAGCCACTGGGGCTAAAAGAAAAGTAACTTGCTTTGTGAAATAATGTGCTTTACTTATGGATAAACTTGAAACTATTGTTAAACTTAATTTTTTTCCACCTGTATCATATGATTTGTTGATTGGTATGGATTGGTTAGAACAGTATAGAGTAATTTTAAACTGTTACGATAAAACTTTCACATGCTTAAATAGTGATGAACAACCAGTAAATGTTAAGGGTATTCCTAAAAAAACTATGGTAAGGCATATTTCTACTTTACAACTTAAAAGAGCTGTTAGAAAAGGATGTAAAGCATACGCTATAACAATTACCAATGAGAAAAGTAAAATTAAAAAAATAAGTTAAAAATTGAAGATATCCCTGTTTTAAAATTATATGTTGATGTATTCCCAGAAGAAATTTTGGTATTACCTCCTAAAAGGGAATTGGATTTCACCATTGAGCTGGTATCGGGTGCAGTACCTAGATCAAAGGCCCCTTACCGAATGAACATATTGGAACTTAATGAGTTGAAATCGCAATTAAAAGAGTTAATTGATAAAAAATATATTTGGCCAAGTGTGTCTCCTTGGGGGGCACCTGTCATATTTGTTAAAAAGAAAGACGGAACTATGCTATTATGCATAGACTACTGTCATCTAAACAAGATGACTATCAAAAATTGATATCCGTTGCCTCACATAGATGATCTGTTTGATCAACTACGTGGAGCCACAGTGTTTTCAAAGATAGATTTAAGGTCAGCATATCATCAAGTGAGGGTTAAAGATGAAGACATCTTCAAGACAACCTTTAGAACAAGATATGGTCACTATGAATTTGTCGTAATGCCATTCGGGCTTACTAATGCCCCAGCTATCTTTATGTGTTTAATGAACAACATAATGCATAGGTATTTATATAAGTTTGTGGTCATGTTTAACGACGACATCCTAATCTATTCGAAAACTGAAGAAGAACATAAAGAACACCTAAAAATTATTTTGAAAGAGTTGCAAGAACATCAACTCTTCGAAAAGTTTAGTAAGTGTGACTTCTTTATGGATAAGGTTCAATATTTAGGTCATGTAGTGACCAAGGAAGGAATTTCTGTAGATCCTGAAAAGATCCGAGCAATCGAAGATTGGCCAGTTCCTAAAAATGTGACGGATGTTAGATCTTTCATGGGCATTACCAGTTACTACCAGAGGTTCATTGAAGGCTTTTCAAGGATATCCAATCCGATAACTTCCTTGCAAAAGAAAGGAAAGAAATTCGACTGGAACCAGAAAAGTGAAGAAAGCTTTAAGAAGTTAAAAACTTTATTAACTAGTGCACCTATTTTAAGAATAGAAGATCGTAATAAAGAGTTTGTAGTATGCACTGATGCTTGTAATGAAGGCTTAGGTGGTGTTTTGACTCAAGAAGGTCATGTTATTGCCTATGAGTCTAGAAAGTAAAAAATTCATGAAAACAATTATGCAACATATGATCTAGAACTAGCAGCTATGTTACATGCCTTAAAGATGTGGCAACACCACCTAATCAGCAGAAAATTTGTTTTAATGACTGATAATAAAGGATTGAAATATCTTTTAGATCAGCCTAATTTAAATGCTAAACAAGATAGGTGGTTAGCATTCTTAAGCGAGTATGATTTTGAAATCCAGCATATAAAAGGTAAAGAAAATAAAGTTGTTGATGCATTAAGTAGGAACGCAAGGCTGAATTTTGCAACAGCAATCAACACTTACGTTTCAAACTTAGATGAACAGCTTAAAGAAGGGGTAAAACAAGATGAAATTTATCAGAAATTGCAAGCTAAATCTAAGGAAAACCCTATAGAAAATTTAATAAACAGTTACAGTTTAAATGAAAAAGAGTTTTTATTGTATAAAGATAAACTGTATGTAACTAAAGCACCTAAGGTCAAGCTATTAATTCTGGATGAAATCCATAAAACACCATATTCAGGTCATCCAGGTTATCAAAAGACTATAACCATGCTAAGAAAAGAGTATTTTTGGCCAAATATGAAAACTAAAGTAGCTGAATATATTGCAAGGTGTTTAGAATGTCAACAGGTAAAAATCGAACACCAACACCTAGCTGATTTGGTACAGCATTTACCTATCCCTAACTGGAAATGGGAAGTGATTAGTCTAGACTTTATTACTGGACTGCCTAGAAATCAAAATCAGAATGACTCTATTATGGTAGTGGTTGATAAGTTAAGTAAGGCAGCTCATTTTATACCTATTAAAACTACTTACAAGGCTGCCAATATAGCTGATATTTTTCTAAGGCGGATTTTTCGGTTACATGGAGTACCAAAAGTCATAATCTCAGACAGGGATCCTAAGTTCACATGAAAATTTTGGAAATCCTTGTTTAAAGGATTAAATACAACATTGAATTTCATTACATCTTACCATCCTCAAACAGATGGACAAACTGAAAGGGTAAACCAAGTACTGGAAGATTTATTGAGAATGTATGTGAAAGATCGACCAAGTAAGTGGGAGGACTATTTACATCTAGTAGAATTTGTGTATAATAATAATTATCAGGCATCAGCTAAATTCAGTCCATTTGAAATTTTATACGGACGAAAATGTAATACTCCTATCTCTTGGACTAATCCAGTAGATAGATTGGTATTAGGTCCTAAATTGTTGAAAGAAATAGAGGAAATTGTGAAACAAGTGCAAGGAAATTTAAAAGTGGCACAAGATCAGCAAAAATGCCAAGCAAACTAAAAAAGAACTCCAAAGGAGTTCCAGGTAGGTGAACATGTGTTCATCAAGGTAAGGCCCAAAAGGAGCTCTCTAAGACTGGGGAGTTCTGCAAAATTGGCACCTCATTGCTGTGTTCCATTTGAAATTTTGTCTAGGATTGGTCAAGTAGCTTATCAATTAGAATTACCACCTAACTTAAGAGTACATAATTTTTTTCACATTTCCGTTTTAAAGAAATATGTTCATGATGCTAATCATGTAGTTAATTGGAATGTTGTACAGGTGGAACCAGAAGGAGAATTTAGGGTGGAACCAGACTGTATCCTCAAGAGGAGGGAAATTATACTTCGGAACCACACCATTGGACAGGTGAAGGTGCAATGGAAGCACCTTAATCCTAAAGAAGTCACCTGGGAATTGGAAAGTAAGATGCGAGATGCATATCCAATTATGTTCCAGGGGACTTCAGAGGATGAGGAATAAATAACATCGAGGATGATGTTATATTCTAAGGGGGTGTGTATGTCACATGCCTCAATTTTGTAAAATAATGTTATCTTATTTTGATTTTATTCCCAGACATTATGTTAAATTTAATGCTAAGTGGAAACTGATGACTCAGCAGAGTCAAGGATGTGGAATGTAATTCTGAATATTTAATTTTAAATAAATAAAAAGTGGAGACAATAGCTTGGGAGAGCTGTTAAAAAGAGTGTACTGGTCAAGTTGGTGGAAGGAACTAGGTGGAGAGCAAAAAGACAAGTGGAAACATCCTCAAACACTTCCTATGTTGCAGGTGGCAACTTGCCTACATTTGGGGTCATGATCCACCAAGAAAGTGGGATCATAGCAGGTGGCTCAATTAATGACAACTAACTTAAAAAAAGACCTAGGCAATCTTATTAAAAGTTCCCAATGTAGAGAGCTAAGGCTGCTCATTCCAAGAGAAGAATCATTCAGGTGAATGCACTTCAAGGAATTCATTGGGAAAGGGAAATTGAAAGGAAGTTGTTTGAGGGGTAAAACTGCAGGAAGTTGATCTAGTACAGCTTTGCAGCTGAAAGATCTTACTGCAGTATGTAGATTTGGTATTGAGTCTCAGGACTAGTACTTTGTTGATTGCTCCACCTACTTCAACCCAAGCAGACTAGAATAGGCTCGGGGGTCCTAAGAATTCATTGTTTGAGCACTCTCCAGGAGTTGGTAGGGAGGAATGACCTCCCATTGCTGTTGTCATCCAGCTTTAAAGACAAGTTGCATTATCTTTTAATTTATGTGTTATAGTTTATCTCTGTGTATGGGCAATTATTGAATGATGTTATGTTATGATGTGTTTAAATCTCTTAGTTATTCTAGACTGAATCTATACTATGGTGAAAGATAAATCCTACCTGTGTTTTTCCCCATCTGGAGTAATCCAGATCATACTCTAGCACATGTAGTTTGTTTGAGTAAATGAAGTATGATAGGAATATGAATGAATCAAATATTTATGTTTTCAGAGTAATGAAATGTTATTTCTCAGTAGATAGTTGTTTTGTAGAAAGTTTATTAAATTGTTTTGCAGACATGTTATCAGAAATAGACTGTGTAAATAACATGTTAGTACAGAACAATACTCATATTACTGATTGACATTAGTATGTTTAACCTTATAAATTATTTTCTACATGGTTTCTATTTCCATAAACTATACTTTTACATTGAAAATAGAAGAATTAGTTTTATCAATTGAAAGTTAATAGTTTATGTTAAGAAAAGATATAAAAATAATACTAATAGCTTAACTTCTTCTTTTAATGACAACTAATCTTCCTGCATCTATCTAAACTATAGTTAATAATATGATAAAGGTTACAGTAGTCCTTTCTTAGTTTTAATAGCTAAAGGACAGTAGATACTTGGGGTTTTAAGTTAATATTATAAACTATTCTTATACTTTTGCTAACAGTGTAATTATAAAGAATACTGATAGGTAAGAAGGTTCTTTTATTGTGTTCTCTAAGTAAGTCTACATATACAAATTGAATAAACTAACACAAATATTACAAACTACTTTCAGTCGTAATCACTATATAAATAAGAACCAACATAAACTTTAAAATATAAATTATGCTTAAATAATAGTATTATAAATATAAATAATAGTATTATTATCTTTAAACAGTGATAATTATAGATTAATAATTTATAAAAATAAATTGAAGAAAAACTCTACAATAGTAATAGAAATTACAAGCTAATAATATAGGAATCAATATCCTATTTAAGATAAGAGGGGGTAAACCCTAGCTCATGTTCAGAGCATAAATTGTAAATATTTTTAGTACTGTAATAACCTAGGTTATACTCAGGTTAATTCTTTTAAAAAAACTACTGAATAAAACTGTTATTGTAACAAAGATAAACTACATTATTGATTAATAGGTGTAAATGCATTTTAGAAAAGAAACAGAGTCTATTAATAACGGCATACATCTAATGTCGGGGTTCAACCCTTAAAAACTATTACATTATAAGTACCGACATAATAACCAAATTCGTATGAATTATGTAATCATCATTAAATAATCAAATAACCCACTCACAGTCCTTTAAGGACAGATAGATTAAAATAGAGAAAAAATGTAATTATTATCATAAGAATAATCTAAACCAAACAAGGGTTTACAAGTCAAACCCTAACCTGTGAATTTCATCAATTAAACAAGATTTACATCATGGCTGTAAGTATCAGCCTTCAAAATTTAATATATAAAACCCATATAAAATACTCAACTGAGTTTAAACTTCGTTAATATTCAGGAAGGATAAAAACCCCAAAATATATAGAGTACAACATAAGTTCCTAACAACCAATACAAGTTGCAGCGAAACCACCTTTACAAAATTTACAACCTAAACTGATTGCGAAGCCAAGCTTCGACAAGTACTCTACACACTACAAATTGCATCCACCCTATCAAGGGTTTGAATTTAAACATTTTTCCAAAAAATCCTGTAAAACTGTAAAAAGCTTAACATAGCTTGTGGCAAGATGAGAAAGGGTTTTCAAACCCTGGGCGAGTCCAATGACTACCCCAAATTTAAATAAGGGAGAACCCATATTTCAGACCACAAGGCTTACCCGAGTTTGTTCCATGAGCCACGACCATTGCAAAGGATGTTTTCTTATCCCTTGTACATGCTTCACTTCAACAAGTACCTATAGCAAGTGTAAACCCTTGTCGGTAAATTAACTTACGAGTTTAAGCTTGAAAGTATTCTATACGAAAACTTGTAGTAAAATGAAAGAAAGGTTTTTTTATGAATTTACCTGTCACTAGGAGTGGGGTGAACTGATTTGCAAGCACTGTCACCTATAAACGATGCAGTGGGGAACCCAACAACCCTCAAAACCTCATACAGTAGCGAGCTACGAAGAGCCAAGAAGGAAAACTGAAGCAATCACTAAGCTACACGCGCTTGGAAGAAGGTTTCACAGACAGCGAAACGAAGGTAGTAGGAAGCATAACTCCATGTTTGGCAAAGAAAGAACTAGCAATCAAAACCACTCACGGGAGAATGGAGGCAGCACAGAGTCAAGGTACAAGGCGACGGTAACCATGAGAACAACGGTCGCCATAGGAGACAAGCCAAGCAACCTTAGAGCTAGCGTGAACTGCGAGACAATAATGCATTGGATTAGGTTTCTAGAGTGTTATATATTTTCCAAACATGGATAGAATTCAACCACGTAGCCAAAAATTTTATCCATGCAGCGAGGGTCGTGTCCTATAGTTCCTGCATGGAAACATTTTATCATTTGTTTGTTCATTGCAGCATGGGTTAAACTATAATGACATCCCAATAATCCGTAATCAATTCACTAATCAACAACATCGTGTAATATGTTAACTTAATCACAAGTTTATCATTATGGAGGGATTACGTTGACCAAGCTTCGTGTCACGTATAAACCATAATATAAGCCCGTTTTAGATTAAGCACAAACCCTTGCTATCAATGACATAGTGTTATCACATATTAAACATTACCATAACGATATAATGGTGGTATAACTCTAATCTAAACATTGTTTTGATATAAATCATGTAATATATGTTTGGTTTATAGAGTAGGCTTACGACTAAGTCGTAGTATAGTTATAATTGAGTGCATGTTAACTATAGCATGACTTTAGTGTCTCCAGTAGCAAAGTTTAACTATAGCTTGGGGCATAGTAAACCCTTTTTCCTTGGGAATTTTACAAGTCTAAAACTTATAGGTAGCATCTTGTTATAATGCAAAAGAAGTTAAAGGCTAGATGTAAGTATGTTGTAATAACAAACTTTTGGTTCATGGAACAAATCAATTATAGTTATCAACGAAAGGTAATTGAACTGATATCTCAAATAGAATCGAAACGGTGAAGTAGTACAAAGCTGAAGATAAGAATATTATCACAAAAATTCTATCACATAGTTTATGCGACATTACTTTGATAATACTTGGAAGTATACTCAACTTGGCTTTATGCTCATGCAAAATGTCTAGTGGACAGTAAGATAATTACAGAGGTAAAACTGATAATAGGAATAGGAGCGATCCTATTAAATTCAAAAGTTAATAAAACACAGAGTTAGACTTGGGAATTAAAGTAGTAGTAACCATAAGCTCTTGTAGAAGGGTATGATAGTCATAGTTTCCACACTCAAAGGTTTTTACTGTTCATAAGATAATAGGTTGTAAGTATCGTATAGAAATAATTTAAGGGACAATAAATGTACAAGCAAGACAAGATACTATTGCAAAAAATATTGTCAAAAATAATGTTTATAAGTATTACAAATTACTTAAACTAAAGTAGAAATACTTGTAACTAAGATCATAGTGTTAGAGTCGCAATTATGTTGTACTGTCGTTACTTATTTCCAAGCTTGTTAACTTGAACAACTAATGAAAATCGAATGATTTTACCTTACTGGAGCTATCTGGTGTTTAGCAGTGTATTGTTCTAAGCTTTTTAATTTGAAAACAAAATACTGCTGACACTAAAATATCTTTTAAAAATATACTCGATCGATCATACCTATAAAAACGTGGTAAAAACCTGTAAGAAACAGTATTCATTTGTGTTAGCACGAATGCTAAGTAAGCCCCAGATTCAAAAGAAGATTCCACCTACTGACATAAAAGAACTAATCAGTAAACTGAAGCAAATAGCTCACAAAAGGAGTTTAAACTTGCTACGAAAAATAAACTGTTAAGTTATTTTAGAATTTAGTGAAACCAATTACATAACTATTTCTTTATGCCAACTGTTAGCTGTTAGTAAAACCGCAGGTTATAGCATTTATTGTTAACTCAAAAATTTTAAATTTTTGTGAAAATTTGTGGTTATGACACCTTTATTTAAAACTCTCTTTGAAATAGAAACTAAATGACACAAAAAATGGAAATTAACGAGAATACATTACAAACATCCCCACAGGGATAAGCTATTAACAACAGAAATAAATTATAATTTATAGCGGAATACAATTTATTATATTACACAGTGGAATACTGTATAATTACATATAAAAGTGAATCAAGAGTTGCTGAAAAAAGAGAGCGTATGGAGCTGTTTGACCCTTCAGAACAGGAAAATGAAATCACCAAAATTCATCATGGGAAACCAACATCCCAGGCACTATACGAGCGACATTGATTGGGAAACCCTTTGGAGGAAGGAAGTTTTGAGAAATTTTATGTAATTATGACAAATACAATCTGGAATATGCATGGGTACATGTATCCCTCTTAGTAATATAGCATGAACAAGCTAGAACCAGGAATAACATACATACTCTGAGGCTTGCAATTTGAATTCTTAACTATGAGAAAATTATCTTGGATATCACAGTACATTCAAGATTATTAGTAGTTGCACCTCGAACCTCCCTTTGAATCCAAATGGATCCAACCTCCAAGCAACAATACCTAAACATGCAAGTCTCCTATATATTTAAGGTGTAGGATTGAGAACGGGCTTTCAAAAAATTAAATAATGAAAAAAAAGTAATATACAACACATGTCACTGGTTAATTGACATTTCTCTCCATGTCGACTCAACTACTCTATTGCACGATCCCATTCAAGACCCACCATAAGAGTTTTCCTGGAACACCATGTCAATCGACATGGCCTACAAGTAGTATGAGAATGAGCTAGCATACAGACGGATAGGGGAAGCCTTGGAGCATTCAGGACTGGAGGCTGGGCACCAGAAGCTCCGAGATACCAAGGTTACATGTCTGAAAGCATCTGTCACACGTAGCATGCAGCCCCTAACATGCGCACAATCCTGCAAAAGGCTAATCGACATCTAATACTTAGCATTAGACAAATTTTCTAAACATAAGACATGCCACTGAACATAAGACATGCGGTAATGCTAAGTATTAGACAAATGTTCTAAAAATTAGACATACCTTTAGACATATGTAAGACAAATGTAACTTAGTCAACTAGAAAAAGGTATGACAGCCCAGGTATGAAAAATGTAACTTTGTCAATTAGAAAAAGGTATGACAGCCTCGAGCACGTTAACTAGAATATGCATGCACTAAGGATGGGTGTGGGAGTGTGCATGAGGGCCATGCGTCTCGCCCAACTTGACCTTCTACCACCGTCCAACTCCACCAGTCAACTCCTCCACCTGACTGGTCCTTCCGCCACCGCCCAGCTCCACCAGTAACGTGTTAGATACGCGCTCACCTCACCAACTCCACCAGGAACCTCCTCCACCGATAGCCTGTCTAAGGCCACACCGAACCAATGGTAGGGATCAAGGTACATGTATGCCACCCAGGCTACATGTAGGCCCTCTTTGGAGAGTCCCAAGCTAGGGTTTATGACCCATAAAACAGGTCGCTCCTTCATATCGCACGCAATGGCCATTCAGAGATCCATTCCAGAAATACTAATTAGGAGGTCTCTAACTCGAGCTTCCTTCTTCTATTTCCCATTGGAGCTGCCAAGTATTGATGGAGGTGTCCAACTGCAGAATGGGGTTATTAGAATTTGTTTGCAGAACTCATTCATAGGCTCATAGTTTGTTTATGTATGACCATTCCTCATTATTTGAAAATTGATCATATGTAGGCTAGGTATTATTTCATGCTCTTAATTTTCTGTGTGTTCTAGTTTGTTTCATTAAAGATGGGTCACCATTAAAAGCCACATGAATGAATTATTAATGTATGAGCTACTTGAATTTTTGTAGGATGTATTTTTCTGAACTACGATGGAATAAGTTACTGCCTCGCACTACTCCAAAATGTGTCCACATTAAGCCCTCCCAAGTTTTGAGAAACATTTTGTACACTTAAGTAAAATGTGATTTCTGTTTTGTATCTCATTTTTATTCTTATTGACAAGTTTTAGCGTGGGTGTTTTAGGTGGAAAATAATTTACAGCTTCAATTCTCAAAAATCACCTTTATACTTGTATAAACAATTTTTGAAGTAATAATTATTCCGTTGAAATACTGTTTTTCTGCTTACATTTTCAGAAGACAACACATTGATATGTGCATGTTTTGTGCTTGTACATGATATTCCATAATTGCAAAAGTTGAGGGGAATTTTAGGGTTTTGGAACATAGTCGAAAGAATCAATTTTCTAGGGCTAAGAACAATTGCTATCCCTTTCCTCAAGAACAGTTGGAGCACTATCGCAGGAGGTATAATGCTTTACTCCTTATTTATATGTGCAGACTTCTAAGAGTATAATCACCTTGTCACTACAGTGAAGATATAAGCAACTTCCCGGTACCGGGGGAAATTGAGATGGCGTTTCTTCCAATCTTCTTTCTGTAGAAGGAAAGAGTTGCACATTCCAATTCCTTGTTGTCTTCTGCGGTGGGAAACTCGAAGCCATTATTTAGTGTTTACGAGTATAGGACAGTCAGAGGTCAAGTATATTGTCCTTACAAATGAAAATCTAATTTTATTATGGTTTATTGGTCATTTTTGGAAAACAATCAAATGATTTTAAAATGTCAATAGGAAGGTAGCGTTCAAGTATGTCCATGGACATTCATTTCATTTCATTCCTCCAGTATACTTGTGAAAAGGGGCTTTATTTGCAGCGGAGTGCACTCGACTAAAGGCCACTGGTGAAAAGGGGCTTTATTTGCAGTGGAGTCCTTACCATAATGCTCTGATATAATGTGTGCCCATGCAGAAAGAGATATTCACGCATGGCAAGAGATAAGTACACCTCCCTACCCACCTTTGTTACTTAATCTCTTTCGTTATCTATTTATAAATCATGTCTTTCCTAGTATATCTGAAGCTATCTTTGTCTAGTCACAGGATGAGCTTCCTGCAGGGTCTCTACTATGGACTGTCCAAAGTGGTAGTAGCTTCCTAGTTTAGTTTGGAGTTCAATAAGCCAAATATAGTTCAAAAAAATAGTAGCTGAAGATAAAAATATGAAATACCTGTGTTGGTCGTCCCTGCAGAGGATGCTCACTGGGCCCATTAAATGGAAGCTCTCATACATAGCCCTGGAAGAATCCAATATAATTCTCTCTATGTTTGTCGATGTCTGTCTTTATTTCTAAATTGTAAAATACAGCCCACTCCATCTGCACCTGCCAACAGACTCGGGAGGGCCATACATATAAGAAGGCTCGGCTTCATAAGGATAAACATGAAAATGTCTTGACACTACCTGGCATTGTTTTGTTCTTGTTTTCCACCGAAGAGTAAGGCAGTCGATCGAAGAGTAATGCTACTCTCCACCGAAGAGCAAGGTGGCACCGAAGAGTAAGGCGGTGGGTGGAAGAGTATTTCTCTGCATCAAACAAACATTCAATGTTAACTATCACTCGCAAACTAATGCTAAGGGAGTAATAGCATTAACACATATCTGTTGTTTTTTTACCAAGTTGATACTGAAACTTAGGATATCATGATGTTGAAAAAGATACCCGCCTCGAGAAGAGGCCAAATAAGACTTTCAATTCTCCAATTGGTTGAAATAACGGTGGGCAAATAGATGTCAAATGAACAGGGACTAATAATTAGATAAAACAACTGGGTTATAAATGATTCAATGCAAACTTAGGACTAATAATTCATATTTGTTTTGTTTTGCGTGCAAGATAATTGAAAACGACAGCAAGACCGTTCATAGAGTCCCTGCTAGGCGATGGCAGGGACTAATAACGTATGTTTGGATCATTGCCCAACTAGAGAAAATATTGTTGCATTTCCAATGTTGCATGCATTTTAATACTTTTTTTGTATCTCTTGACTTTAATGTTTTTATACATTTTAATTATTATATTTGGATATGCTATTTTTGTGCTCCTTCTTGGTTTGGATATCTATAAAACAATATTAAAAAAATAATAATCATAGTTTTTTTTACAAATGAGAGTGTAATATTAATCAATTATTGATTTGTAGGTGTGGGACTTAGATCCATTTTTGTAGGATGTTGTCCATTTCTCTATACAATGCACCGCTACTCCTAGAGAAAAACTAGTGTTTTATTGTGTTATTCTCTATTGTTCATTTACAAGTTGGTATGTCACTTGAGGTTGTCAATTTTTCTAATATTCCTTTAATTGTTTTTGGGAAGAATTAACAATTAGGAAAACTTGTAAAAATGTTTATGGAGAGAAGAGTTAACAATTATGTTTTCTTTTATTGTTGGATGTAGTTCACTATTTATGTTGCTCAATAATATGCTAATAAACTCAATTGGCATAGTAAATATGGAGAATTTCACAAGGAAATTGAAAAGTAAGATTGATATGATAAATAACAAGGAATGACAAAGATGTGGTTGGATCTTAGTTATGTATTTGTTCTATGTGATTGTAATTGATAACTTGGAAAGGGTAAATGAACTCAATATTAAAAATTTTGTATGCTAAAGCCTAAAAGTTAAATTTTCCAAAAGAGAGTTTCTCGTTTTTACCAACTCATTTTTTATGAAAATGAAAATGTTTAAAGAATGTTTTGGTATGATGATTAAATAGATTAGTAGGATGGTAAATATGGAAAAATATTTTTACTGGTATTATGATTCTACAATCTCGATGTTTCTGACCATAATATAACAAATTTAATTCAATATTAAAAGTGTAGATAAGTCACCAAAGGAGCGATTACAAATCCCCCATTCATTTTTTTACTCTCAATCCATGAATGGGTTAGATAGAGTATTAGGTGGAATTCATAACAACATTTGGATGAAGACCCATTCTATTATTTTCTTGGAGTAAATATGAAACCAATTGACTCAATCATTGTCAATGTTTTTATCTACATTATTTTTTACATTTAGCCTCCACATTTCATCCTTCATAATCTCACATTACAATCCTTTGAATAAATCATTTAGTCTCCACGTTTCATACTTCATAATGTCACATTTCATGCAGTACCCTCCAGGTCTCAACTTTTGTCCATTAATATGTATGAGGATATAAGGCAATGAATTTTCACCTTGACATCAATGGATGACCATGTTGCTTTACAAAATCACAAAAGAATTTATTTCCCTTGTTTAATATTATGAATTTTGGAAATTTGAAAATTACAAAAGCATGCTTGAGAAACAAGTTTGCATTTTGTTGAAAAGTTAAGGTTTTCCAACATAGATTGGTATGTTTCACAAATCTAGTAACTATGAACATGATGTAGACATCTATTACAAGATGGTTAGTAGACCCTTCTAGGAATCCCATAGAGATTTGGTTTCCATTTTCCTTGATGTGCAGAAGCCTCTCATCGTGTCCCATTCTTACACTCCAAAATACATAATTATTTCTTGTAAATAATGGAGGCTTGTTAGCAGCTGACCCTTCTTGATGATCCATAGTGGTTTTTAATAGGATCTTCCTTCTAGTGGTTTAGACTGTAGTGAAGGATCTCGCTTTGATACCAATTGTTGGAATATTGGACAATACTAGGGGGGGTTGAATCAGTATTGATAACTTTTAACAATTTAAAACAAATTTTAACTTATTCATTAAAACACAGAATCAACAAGATACAAAAAACTCAACATTTATCGGGGAATCCCAACTGGGAAAACCACAAACACTTTCTATAACTGCAAAATTATATTTACAATTATTTTTGCAAGCTACAACTTGCTGGAGACACCAATCCCCATGTTTTCGAGCTACAACTAAAGGATGTTACAACACCCTGGTTTATGCATGCTCCAACATTAAAGGATGCTACAACACCCTGTTTTCCAGCCACTACTAGAAAGAGGATACAACCCCCTTGCAGTCTTGCAACCTACCCTAGCACCACCCTACCACCCTGGTTTGATATTTTTCTTCAATTCTGTTTCTAATTATTCTTCACTTCATTAGTGTCTGTCTTCTCTTGTTGTTACATTGATCTGGATTGCTGAGACATCTTTCTTCCACTTTGAACTTCTCTTTAAATACTTCTTTTAGAATGTATTTAAACCATTGTGTATTTTCATCATTGTGTCCCTTCATTAAAACCTTTTCACCAATGCATCTCTTCGTTATGGAAACATGCATTTTCATGAACTGGTGCAAAACAACCTGAACCCCTATTTTGGAAGACCTATAACTTTTTCACCAAGAACCTTTTAGGAGAAATAAGACCATGGTTATATGCACAAATCAACAAGCTACATCCTGATGGTCTCATATTATTTTTATCAGTTTCCTATAGAATATGGCGAGTATTTTACTAAGGCAACTTAGACCAATTTTTCAAAACTTACTCAACATCATGGGAGCCGCTAGAACATCATCATATGACTTTGCAACCTCACCACACATTTCACATCATCATACATGTCATGTCATTTCCTTTGTCATTAATGAACTCTTTTGACATCAATGGCAACCATACTCAACACCACCCCCCTCAAGATTTAGGAAAATGAATTCCATCATCTCAAGAAGCGATACATGTTGATGAATAGTATGAGATAAATTTCATGGAACTTCTAAAGTACATCACATACAACAAGGAAGAGATGATGAAAGTGAATCATTTCCCTTGTGGATTATATATTAAGTCTATGGGGGTGCACATACCCTATCCTCCTCAAGATTTAGGAAAATGAATTCTATCATCTCAAGAAGAGATACATGTTGATGAATAATATGAGATAAAGTTCATGAAACTTATAAAATACATCACATACAACAAGGAAGAGATTATGAATGTGAGTCATTTCCCTTGTAGATTATATCTTAAGTCTATGGAGGTGTACATACCCTACCCCGCTTAGAATTTAGGGAAATGAATTCCATAATCTCAAGAAGGGATACATGCTGATGAATAGTGTGAGATAAAGTTCATTAAGCTTCTTAATACATCACATACAACAAGGAAGAGATGTTGAAAGTGAATCGTTTCCCATTTAGATTATATCGTAATTCTATGGAGGTGTTCACAACTACCCCCCTTTGGATTTGAACTTGTGAAATTTTAGGAGGAAGCAGAAATTCTTAATTGTTATTCCCACTTAAGTATGCAAAGGTGTACATACCCTACCCCCTCTGGATTTGAACCTGTGACCTCCCAAGATGAAGCACATGTTATTAATTGTTAGGCCCACTCAAAGTTGTGCATTATGAGTTCATACTAGTGCCCTCTCAATTAACTACCTGCATAGACGCATCTTAAACCTTGATATATCAAGCACTAAGAGGAATCCAATTTCTTGAGGTGTATATTTTTTTCAATCTTAAACTCAAGAAATTTGATCCCTCTCTTGCTTGATAGATTCGGGTTTAAGTTTTAATTTTTTATTTTATAGGCTGACATGGATTTTTAATTACTTTTCATGATTTTTTACTTTATGAAGCAACATTATTTCTTTTAATTACTTTATTTCATTTTATGTTTGATAATTATTTTTAATATTTTATTTTATTTTATTTTTGGTAATGTAACATTATTACCTTATGTGATAACATCTCCCTCATACTGGGCTATAAAACACCTCGCTTCTCTTGGTGCAAACACACCAATTAGCTTAGCATTATTATTACCCCATATTACTCTCAAAAATATCACACTTAAATACACTTATTTATTATACTATTATTATTAAATATTAATTCCAATTAAATAAAATGCTACTTAACTTACCAATTTATCTTACACAAATTATGCCCAATGCCCATAAAGAGTATTACGTTATTAAAAAATACAATAAGTTATGCCACACCATCCTTGACTTTCCAAACTTTTTTAGGAATTTCATCTTTTTCAATAATGATTCTTCTTTTTTTTTCAATTAAATTCATTATTTTCAAGAGAAGTGTTTACTATTTTCAATTGAATTTATACTGATTTTGTTACTAATTAGAATGAGAATGTTCCAACTAACGAAATCAAATGAAATAATAAATAACCATAAGTAAAAAATGACTTCAATAAAATTTGAGATTCTGTGGCACAATGGTGTAGTTGACCCGTTGATCGCGGGGACGGAATGTGCTCAAAGCTGGGGTTCACTTGTGGTTTAATTTTTGAAAATTTGCGAATTGAAATATATATGCGTAACTTGGAATAATGAATTCCGGTTGAAAGGTAAACGTTGATGTATGTTAAAATATATAAATTCAATTTTGATGAATTTTTTTAGATGGAAAGATCCACGGGAAACTCAGCAATACTTCTCCACATTTATGGATGATAGAAGTGGTAAACAGCCGACCATTCTAGTAGAAGGCCTAACCCCAAAAGACTCAAAGGTCAAACCTCGAACCGAAAAAGTGTGCGCACTTCTTACCAATTGAACTAACCCTTAAGGCTAACCTTAATGAATCTACACAAAGACACACTATCATTAACAGTGAACAAAAGACAGACATGACATGTATAAAGTAATGGCATGTTGCATTAAAAAAATACCAAGTTTAACCGTACCAATTAGATTAGCGATGTTAAACTGTCAACTCATGGAATATTTTGAGCTTATTTATTTAAAAGAACTTTAAAATCATTGCTATTTTCCAAACTCAACATTCTGACTCTTGTATATAAAATTATCACATAAAAATATATTCAATTTGTTTGCTATTTACAAAACAATGTATCGACTCTCAAATGCCATTTTCAGACATGGTGGTCTCAAACTGAACAAGAGGTTCCTATTTTCAGGCATTAGACTTTTCGATTTTTAAAATAATATGAAGCACAAGTATTTATTTTGGGCAAAATCATAACTATTGTAAATTTCTTTTTAACGGAAAAACAATAAATGTTATAGAACTTAGCCTTTGGGATTGATTCTGTAAATTTATTTTAACGGAAAAACAGTAAATGTTATAGAGCTTAGCCTTTGGGATTTGATTCGAAGAGAAATTTCATTGAAATTAGCAAAAATTACTTAGAATAAGAATAAACTAAACTTTCTACTTTTTCAACGATTTTTTTTTGTGATTTTTTCATCCAAAATTTGGCTGAAATTGTTGGAATTGCAGACATAGGTTATTGAAATTGCATAAACGGAGTGCTCGGGTGTTTTTGAGAGTGTTGAATCCAAAAAAAATGCGAAAATCGTGATTTTAGCAAATCTTTCATTGGCGGATTCCAGCAAAAATGACTTGAAAAGTTCAAAAGTAGAACAATTAGCTTACTCCCTTGGAATATACCATTGGTCATAAGTATAGAGAAATACTTTAAAAACCAAGAAACAATATGATAAAGTTCAATGAGAGAATAATGAAAACTCAAAGGTATCACCTATCCAAAGTGTCGAGGAGATCCTTTTCTCATTCTACCTACCACCCTTGTTTCATATAATTGGTAGTCATGAGCATGTACCATACGCATCTCTTTATCCCTCTCGGAGAAGATACAATAAAAAGATCCCACTAGTCATGCAAGTGCATCTAGGCCCACGGAAAACAATCGTAGATGAACGACGGAGACGCCCAGAGGACAGTCGACGAACTCTAGCAGAATGAGAATAAAGGTCGACTGGAGAATGGTCGATGGGAGAAAGGTCTACGGGAGAGAGGTCGACAGGAGAACAAAATGAGTTGCAATGATTCCTACTGTGAGTGGTCTATTGGTGAACAGAGACCTTAAAGAGGCAACGTAGATTCCATAAGAAGAGATCAAAGGGCTGCAGAGGCATAAGCAGAGTTATTTCAACCTCGATAGGCTGATGTAGGGGAATCTAGGCCCAAGGAAAATAGTTGAAGATGAACGACAGAGACGCCTGGAGGACAATTGACGACCTCCAACAAAATGGGAAGAAAGGTCGACGAGAAAATGGTCAACGGGAGAAAGGTTGACAGGAGAGAGGTCGACGGGAGAAAACAAATAAGTCACGATGATTCCAACTATGAGTGGTCGATGATCGATGACAAAGATTTAACAAGTGGCTGATGAGACACACCTACCAGAACAAGAAGGAGTTGAGAAGTCAACTGATCAATGACGATTAGGTGAAAGGACAGACTGTTCAGCCAGAAACCTAAGGATAGAATAGTTGGGGTAGTTAAAATAGTTTCATGTCAGTTATGGCAGTTATTGGGAAAACGTTATGTGGCACAACTTGTTGATTGGACCAGAGGATGCATTTAATGCATCCATGGCGGTTTCTAGGGGCATGCGACCAGGCCTGGAATTTGACGTCCTGTAGGACGTTTTTTCCATCCTGGGACGTATTTTACAGGTTTGTGAAAAATTAAAACGTCAATGTTAATGTTGAAAACGTAGATTTGACGTTTACAAATTTTTATTTCCCATCATAAATTTTAGCCTGTATTTATGACTCCTAGCTTGTCCATAATTACCTAGATTTCCATTCTTTCTATTTTTACCGTGACCACCTCACCGATGCAAACAGAACCCATAGCAATTAGCGATTGTCTGGGCACTATGTTCTCTCTCCATCTACCTGCTAAACAGAAGAAATAAGACTGGAGGATCGACCAAAGTGGATTGGATTGTATCTGTCATCCAGCTATCTATTCTCTGAGCTGAAAGTGGAGAACCTAGCTGGCTGGCAGCGATTTGCAACAGATATTTTCCCGCCTGCTATTCCAACTTTATCTGATAGGTATCCACTATTACACAATTGTATATGTGCAGTATAAGCCGTGTTCTTAACTCGAGTGTAGAGCAGATGTTCTCTTTTTCAACTGCCTACCTGCAGCCTGCTATACATGCGTATTCTACCCGTTTGTGCAGTAGATTCGTCATATATTCATAGGAAGAACTTTTGCGTTTGGAAAAATCAGGTAAGATGCTTCCATTAAAAGTTTGATGTGATTAAAGCTTTCTTTTGCAAGAGTTGTGAGTTCAGATCGAAAGCAACTAGGTCAATTAATTAAGAAGTAGAGACGAACTCAATGTATGTAGGACTCTTTGTTGCGTTTCATTATATTTCGGAATATTGCTACAATTAATCCTTCTTTCACCGATCCCTTTCTCTTCTTTAAACGCTCAACAAATTATGCATTGATGTGAAGAAACGAATTTTGTCTGCCAGTGTTTTGTTTTGATAGCAATACTGTAACTTGTTGATTTAACATGACTACAGTAATGTATGCTGCAACCCAAAACCCTATACCCTAATGCGTGCAGCAACCCTAAACCCCAACTTTTAAAGCCCTGGCTAGCGCATGAATTGAACTGTAGATTCCTTCTAGCACAAATTGCCTGTTGGTAAATAAACTGCAAATAAAATTGAAGAGAATCCCGTATGACACGATATAATGTGCAGGGAAGACATCTTCTACAGATAATTCGTTTATTCTGATAAGAACGTGTTTTCAATTGTTTCTGTTGGAAAAAGCTAAATATTTCCGAGACTCAGTACAGTGTGATTCGTCCACTTTTAACTATATATTTAGTTAGATTCCGAGATTTATTCATTTTTCAGTTCTCTGTGATTTCATGTTAAATTTTACTCGTAGAATCAGAGATTTAATTTATTTTTCGGTACTGACATAAAAGTCTGCTGCTATATTAAGAGAGTTTGTCAATCGGGCTCAGAAGAAATTGGAAAAAAAACTTCAATTTATTTGTTCTCTCAGTATTGTGAGATTTAATATAGAATACAATAAAGTATTTCTAGGATTTCTGAGATGAAGCGTTACAGTTTTAATCTTTAAAAAGTTGTACTTTACAATATATTTAATTTTTAATTATATTCTAAAACGTTTGTAATAAGATTGTTTCTTTTATTTTCAAAAGAACAAAATTTATAAATTACCCCTCTCTATAAGTTGTATTTTACAATATATTTAATTTTTAATTATATTCTAAAACGTTTGTAATAAGATTGTTTCTTTTATTTTCAAAAGAACAAAATTTATAAATTACCCCTCTAAGAGCACTCGAGTTGCTCTAAACTACTGTAGGTTTATAATTGCCCCCGCAATACGTAGTAGAATCAATTGAAAGAAAAATAAGCAGTGATTAATTTGTATTTCAGTATCAATCAAGAACAGAGTGTGTGCTCCTTTATAGCAAACTTAGAAATGAAAATATATTTGACAAGCTTCAAATTGCCGAGGACGTAAATTGACAGGCACCAAAAACTTGAAAACGTCACCAAATTTTCACATGACAGGCACTGGAAATTTGAAATTCCAGGCCTGCATGCGACCATGTAGAAGAAGAGATGAGTACTGTGCATAGTGGCGCAACTATAAATATCGGTGAGCATTTAGAGAAGGGAGTTTTTTGGCAGTGAAACAAAAAAGGAAATTTTCTTTGAGTGAGTAAAGCCTGCAGGTCATATGCTGTCTGTGGTGAGCGTTGAATATTTAACATTCCCTCTCACATTTGTATCATGCTTGGTCGACGTCCATTCCGACTTGTCGAGCTAAGACTCACGTTGTAATTCCTCTTGTAAAGAGATTGTTTGTTATTTAATTGAAATCCATAAATCTTGGCAAGTATTCGTGTGGTGTGGTGTGTTTGTTGCATTTTCATTGTGTACAATGATATGCAACCGACGACCCAGGTTGTGTTTGCATCAGTTGGTGTCAGAAAAGGAAGTTGTCCAACAAAGAAAAATTTAGATGCGATTGGATGGAGAAAGGAGACTCCAGTTGTGGTTGGGTAGAGTTGACGAAGCAATGATTTAGTCATTCGAGCAAAGGAATGTCTCGCATAGGTGTAAACGTTTGTGGAAGACGACAATGCGGAGGCGTCAGAGTCGTGATTGACCGAGAAATGTTCGAAGAATTTGTCTAGACGATGAGGACATTGAAGAATGAGTTAGTGGTCGTGAAAGAAGCTCAACGACGAGGATATGTTACTGAAACCCTCAACCATAGTGATGAAGAGGTAGAGGATGAAGCTAATGCACAGGGTGCTAAAGAAGAAGAAGACCCGAAAGACAAGCTTTTGAAACCATTGACAGAAATAAGGGGCAAGGCTAAGATGGATGTTCCTACCTAGTTTGGAAATCTGAACCCTAAGGATCTAATAGATTCACGGGTACTTCACTTGTTTACCAATATCCTATCACATTAGTTCATATTGTGGGTTTTAAAATTATCAAAAATTGAACCAATATATTGCAGGTATTGGGGGGATGAGGGGTTTAAGGTGGGGGTGGGTAGGGTGGTTTATAAGGATTGAGGTATAAAAAGGGGTGGGGAGGAGGTTTTAAGTATTGGGAGGGGGTTTCAACAAAAAGAGTTTGGGTCAATATATCTCGAAATTAAGGGTATTCTTTAATATCCCATGATCGCACGTCCTATGTGAGAGGTTCACTAAGTGAAGTCCCCGTGAATAGATTAGATCAGGGAAATGGATAATAATTTTGATATAGAGCATATAGAGGACCCCAAAAGGGTGAAGGTTTCATGTTTGAAGCTAAAAGGTCATGCTTCAATGTACTGTGACAATGTGCAGATCGACAGAGTAAAAAAGGGAAAAAAGAAAGTGAAGACTTGGGACAGAATGGTCACCAAGATGAAGAACAGATTCCTTCCCACTAACTATATGATTTATCTATTCAGGAAATTGCAAAACCTACAACATAAGTAAATGATCGTGAAAGAGTTTACTACGGAGTTCTATTGACTATTGATCAAGTTGGGGCAAACCAATGAAGGAGAGGAGGCAGTTCTCAGGTATGTGAATGGACTGAAGTATGCCATTCATAATGACTTAATCTTGTCAAGGTTTAGGACGACTAGAGAATCCTATCAACTAGCTCTAAATGCAAAGGAGAAACTGTCTAGAAAGACTTAGACGAGAAAAGGGAAATTGACTACTCGAAGTTATATATATTCTGCCACTAGAGGACAAACTAGTGGGGAGAGTAAGGAAGAGAGTCAAGATGATAAATGAGAGGAAAGCACGACCAAAGATAGTGTATTTGAATACCGATGGGGAGGAGAAAACTCCAAAAGTTGAGGAAAAATTGGTCATAGAGGATCTTCCGAGGGACAACTTGTAGGCCAGTCCAAAATAGAATGCTACGTGTCGTGAGATAAGACACAAAGCATATGAGTGCCCAAATAATCTACATAATGCAAGTTGATAAGAAGCCATAGGTCGAGGTGACGATGAAGCTAGTTCGACTACGAAGGAAAATTCTGATGATATCACATTAGAAGGAGGCCGAAGCTTGATGACCCAGAGAACATTGTTGCAGTCTATGCAATAGGAAGAGAATGAACCAACGTAGAGGATTTCCATCTTCCAGACAAAGGTGAATATTCAGGATAGATGTTGTGTGACCATCGTTGATAGATGGAGCACAAAAAATCCGGTCTCAATAGAGGTGATCGGCAAGCTAGGGATAAAATGTCAACCGCAACCAAATGCGTATAAGGTATCATGGTTGCAAAAGGGTCATCATTTAAAGGTGACACAATGGTGCCTGGTCAATTTCAAGATTGGAGGATTGCACGAAAACGTGTTACCAATGGATGCATGTCACCTATTGTTTGGTCGACCATGGAAATAAAACTGAAACATGTTGTATGACACTCGTCAGAACATTGTTACAGTCGAGAAAGAAAGGAAGAGATTTTGACTAATTCCCTTGGTCAAAGAATCAAATGGCCAAGGAAATGAAAGTGGATATTGAGAAAAGTGAATGCCGATGTGTTCAACCAAATAGTTCCTAAAAGAGGAAGAGAAGCAACAATGTTGCTTTGTGATTATTACCAAGGGACCAAATGTTGATAGGTCGATGGAAGATGTTGCAATGGATCTAGGAGATGTGTTGTCATAGATCAAAGGAATAATAGTTGATGAGATGTCGACTGGGCTTCCACAGACTATAAGTATATCACATCAGATGAACTTGATTCCGTGATCGAGTCTACCAAACAAGGCATCACACATAATGACAATGACAGAAAATATTGAGTTGAACCTGTTATGTCTAGATTTGTATCTTAGTTTTACTTCAAATATTTTTCCTAGAATACCATGTTTCTCTAGTATTACCTTAGTTTATCTTTTGAATCTTGGTTTACTTTATTTTTACCCTAGTTCTTAAGTTCTTTTTAAAATTTTATTTTATAATTATTCTATTTATTAAAACAAATAAGGCTCATTTTCATTAATCTTTCAAGTTATCAAAGTTCTTTTTGGAAATAATCCATAGCCTAATGTATGGATAAGTTCATTTTCCAATAAATAAAATCATTTTTTATTCATACATAATGAAGATTCTCATGTTTAAATGTGATTGTACTTCATTAAAGTTTTGGTACATATCGGCAGTGCATTAAATAGTGGAGCATGTGATGGCACTGCCAAATTGTTTCCACTTGTTAATATATTGAGATTAAATGACAAGCATGGGATGCGTGTTTCAAAAGTACTCCTTTTTCATAATGAGATTAACAGGTGCTCAAAATGTGTGTTAAGGAAAAAGTACATTTTAATTATGCCAGGAATGAACAAACACATTTTCGATATTTGCAAAGGGCATGGATCCAAATTCATATTTCATCTAACCCTACTGTTTATTAGTTGGATTTCTCTACATAGCCTTTTCTGTTTGTTTGAATGTTCTAATAGGAATACGAGCTAGCAGAGCCTCTAGATCATGATGGCAGTGGTTTAAAGACTTAGTGGAAAAATATGTAGATTGGAGCCAGATAATATCAAATGGATGGATGAATTTCCCAGATGTACAGAAATGATGGAGATCGTGGGTTAGTTTTTGTTTTGTGAAAGAATGAAGGGTTACAATTTGTATGTAGAAAATGCTTTTGTAAACAATTAAAGGGATTCTGTAGTAGATTTGAAAACCCTAGTATTTACGGTAGATGAAGTTACCATTGCAGAGGCTATTGGAATACCTTGTGAAGGTGAAAAATGGTTTAAAAAATATTTGTTTGAAGTTGACCTCAGTCGGTTTCTATTTCCTTATTTCGAAAGGTTAGACTGGACTAAAGGTATTCATCTAAACAAGGTTAAGCCTAAATGGAGAGACATTTTAAAGGTGGTTCAACATTATATCACTTGCGAGGGATAGTTTGCGACCATATTTAGATACCATTTAAGGTTCCTGTTGCATAAAAATGGAGAACCTAAATTGAACTTACCCTATTACCTGTTTAAGAGCATAGAAAAAATGATTGCATGGGTAAGAAATCATCCCGATCATAGTAGTCATTAATTTTTTCATCATGGTTTGATTAAGCTACCGATAACCTATGAATTGGGAAATACTGGTAGATCTTGCCAACACTTCATTTTTTGGTCTAGTTTTGAAGCCGAAACTCAAGATCGTGGTGATGAAGGGATAAGAAGACAACATAGTAGGAAGAAAAGGAAGATGGTTGAAGGTGAAGATGAACAAGCACAAAAGGTATGTGATGTTGTATCCATGACATAAATTTCCAGAAATGAAGTACAATGTAAACTAATTGTTGAGTTTCAAAAAGAAGAAGTCATGGCTCTGGATACTCCTAGGGATATCGAGGAAATTATAATGTTTCAGGAAATGCCATTAAATTCGAAACGGGATGAAGCTCATTTTGCAATAAATGTTGAATATAGCTAGAGGACGAAGACCATATCTAAAAACAAATTAAGAATGAACATGAAGGAAATCTTAAACGTTTCGAAAGAACATTGTAACTGTTATTGAAGATTCATTTGGTGAGGAATATTTACAGGATATAGAGGAATCTTATCAAGAAGAAGAACAAACCCTAGCTGAAATCCAAAAACAACTAATGCATACACCAAATCTGTCTAGACAAGTCTGCAAAGGTAAGGGAAAGGTAGTTGAGTCTGAGGATGGTTCGAGTTTGAAATCCTTAGAGGATGAGGAAGCTCCTGTACATTTTGAAATTATGGAATCAATATCATAGGTGTAATTATTAATGAATTCTTTACAATATTTCAAAAAACAAAACAAGTATCTTAATGATTCAAATGAAAAATTGATGATTGCTAATAGAAGATTGCGAGAGGACTTGGAGGAAATAGATACAAGTTACCGAGAACTTATTACAGTGTCCAAAGAAGATTTGAGGGGGGAAAAGGCTACAGAGAAGCAGTATGAGGAAATTGCAAATCAAAACAAAAAACTTCAGGATCAGATTCAAACTATGGAGGCAGAGAAATCTCGTCCGGAGAGGAGATCTCAGGTGTTGGATGGTTTAAACATTCTAGCTGAAGTAGCCAGGAAACTAAATTGTTCATAAACGAGTCCAACTCAAGATCCAATTCATACTTTCTAGATATGACAACTGTTAATTAGTTGAAGATAATATTTGTTTATAGAACCGTTAGTGTTATATGTCAAGCTTAGTTTTTGAGGTAATTCAATCTAGATTGTATGTAATCACTTTGTCTATTTTTGGTTATTCAAATCCATGAAATATGGATATCAAAATACTTCAATTTTGGAAACGTTTTGTATATAATATGTAATGATGAACAATGAAAAGGCATTAGGAAGGGTGGAGGTCAGACTAATACTATTATTTATAGGCATGTATTTCATTTTCCATGTTTATAAAGAATGCGTTGAAGTGATTATATTTGAGATGTGCAAGTTTTGTTTTAATATGTGAAATGATAAATGTTATGTTTAGTTCATAATTCTTTTCCTTGGAATAGATGTTTCCTATACTTGTATTCTTATGAATAATTTGTATCTTTATCAATGATCTAAATAAAACATGTTCACTCCTTATATAAGTTCATTCTCGTAATCTTTCTATCTTGTTTATGTTTATACCTCCACTGTTGAGTAATTTGATATGTTATCCTGATCTCCGTTTCTTTTACATTTTTATAAAACCATAAACCTAGTCATCCTTTAAGTTAATATTCTCTAGACTTTGGACCTTAGTAGTCTATGTGTAGACTCCAGTGATAACATCTTCTAGTGTCGTTGTCGGGGACGAAAATGAAGCAAATATTCCCTGGGTAATTTTCATTGATATGATTTTGGAAGGTGAAAAAAATCAGAAAATTTTACAAACTACATTTTTACCATCAATGTTTCACAGTGGATTTTAGGAAAATAGGAACTTAGCGAAATCCTACATCTCCCTTGCACCCAGGATTTTCAAACCGATAGCAAATTTTGAGAGAGGGTGGGAAAAAATTAAGTTCTACTTCTTCTGGAAGATATAACTATCCTTCATCTATAGACATACTAGATCAGTCATAGAAATCTTCTCCTTATGCAAATCCAAATCCCTAGAAAGAAGAAAAAGTGCAATATTTTCCTTCTCTTATCCTCGCCATTCAAGTTGATAATTTTCAGGTTTTTACCAATCCTTTATCATCTAAAAGAATTAAAACTAAGAGCTTAGATTCAAGAATTTTTTCATTAAAATATCAACTTCCACCTTATACTCCTCTCATGAGCAAAATTCCATTTTATCAACTTAAATCCAACAACCCTCCTTCTTCACCAAACCAATTTAACAAAAACATGGTTGGATAGCCTCATGATATGATGGATAATATAGTGGCTACAAGATATGATCCTTTGGTTCTACCTCATCCCATTCATCCTCTTCCTTGAGGTGATTACCAAAAATATCTCCCTAGGTTCAATGGTCAAGGTGAGGTGACTGTTGAAGAGCACTGAAATGTTTTTTTTTAGTTATGTAGATAATCAAAACATTGAGGTTAGGGATGTTTGGATGTGAATGTTTGTACAGAACTTAGATGAAGAGATGAGGAAATGGTTCAGAGAGTTACTATCAGGCTCCATAGATGGGATAGAAGCTTTAGAAGAGGTGTTTATGAGACAGTGGTGGGGCATAAAATATTATCTTTACTACATCACTGAATTTGGAGCATTGAAAAGGAAGCAAAATGAAAGAATCATATATTTTTCAAAGTGTTTCAACAAAATATACAGTAAGATACCTACTGAAATAAATCCTTCTGAGACATCAACAAAACTCACTTATGCTAATTTTTTCGATTATGAGATTTCTTTGTTATTAAGAGAAAGAAGGTATGTATCTTTGTTAAATATGTAAGAGGATGCATTAGAATTTGAGTCAAATATGTTAGCATCAAGAAAACTTAAAGATAAATCAGAATCTCAAGTGCATGATAAAAAGGGAAAAAAAGAAATAATTCCATCAACTTATGTAGGAAAATCATAGGAAAATAAATTGGATGAAATGACCAAGTTAATCAAAAATTTGTCTACAAAAATCAATAGGTTAGAAATGGAAAATAAGAATAAAAATAGACCTATGGAAGAGGGAGATCAAAATCCAAATCAATTTAGACAATCTTTTGTTCCTAGATTCTTACCAAGAGAAAGAATGAACAATGATATTCAAAGATAAAGAAGAGATAACGAAGATCAGAGAATTCAGCCTCCTTTCTAGAATAATCTGATACAGGATTATGAATCCTATGAAATTGATGAAATGGAGGTTGAATATTTAGAACCTGATATTTATCAATTAGATGATGTTCCTTCTTCTAAATTTTTTACTAAGGCGGAATATAATTGTGCAAATATGGCAGATTATCATGGTACAGATTGTTTTAAATAGGAATCATACATGCCACAAATTTACCAGTAAATGCAACAGAAGTGATATGGACTTAGGTTAAGAACACAGGGAAGTCACCTAGGGAACAATATGATATCACGTTCGTTCATATTGGGGGGTTAAAAATCAAAAAATTACAAACCAATATATTGGTGGTATATTAGGGGTAAAAAGGTTTTTTTTTACTATATAAATATGCAATATGTTGGGGGATATTTTCTTTCACAATATTTCCTGCACCTCCACCATAAGCCATAAGCTTGCATGCACCCTGCGTGATGCTGCATAGGGTTTTCCTGTGGTTTTTCTCCATTGTGTTTTTTGGATTTGGAGGGCATTTTTTCTGGTGCCTAGCAGTGTTGGTCCTCTGGTGCATAGCGTTTTTCACCGTTTTTTCCACCGTGGTGCATAGCAGTGTTGGTCCTCTAGTGCATAAATTTTTTTCACCATTTTCTGGTCGTGGGTTTGTGGTGGGTTTCTCTGGTGCATAGCAGTGTTGGAGGAGGCACGTTGGAGATCCACTGCATAGCATTCTTGGAGGTAAGGTATATTGTGTTTAATCCTCTAATTAAAAATGCCTTTTAATTCTTTTATTTATTGGGGGATCTGTTCCACGTAGTTGAGTGATTCCTCGTTGGCCAACTGATGGCTTACATATATGCTTGTTAACGCCCAATGTGAGGCAGTGATGGGTAAGTTTTTATGTGCCCCTCAGTGGGGAATTTCCTTCTAAAGCAAAATTGCATTTGACTTAGTTTAACGTGGCTAGGGGGAGAAAGCAAAGCTAGGATTTTGGGATTGTTGGTTGCTGCTAATTTATCTCTATTTAGAATGGCTCCAGTGGTTACATCTATGCTAAGTTTGGTTTCTCGGACCATCGTACCTTTTGATCATGGTATGGTATCATCAGATTCGAACATAGGGAAGGCTTATACTCCTTTCGTTACTTGCTTCAGTATTGACTAGGACAATAAAATTGTTGGTCGATGAAACCCCAACTGGCAAAAGAAACGACACGGGCTAGGAAGAAAAATGGCTAGGACAATAAATGGGCTTATGACTTGCTTCAACTTAGATATGCCTGCCCTCTACCTCAACGAAACAGCACTCAACCTAGAACTCTAACTCTAACTCAACCACGAACTCTAGCTATACCTTCTACCAATATTGTCTACACGAACTACCGATACTCAATACTATGTTAAATCCATGAAACATAGACATTATGTTAAATCCATGAAACACAGGCATTCCCATGCCGACATCTACCTTGGTTTTGGTGGTGGAAGTGCAACTAATGTTAACATTGGAGGTGGGTTTCTATGTGGTTTCTATCTCCTTTCAATATTCCATTTAGTGGTGATAATTTCCATAGGGTTTACTTAGGTGGGGTTTCCCTCCCTTTAATCCACCATCTTCCCAATATACGCAGGTGCCTGGGGGTAGTATTGTGCTTATTGGAATGTTCCTGTGAAATTAGGTACTTGTGCTTCTCTGGGACTTGTCCAAGTCTAATAAAGTTACTAGCAACGCTGTAAGTGCTCAAGCCAAGCCAAATCGGTGTGAAATTAGTAAGGTCTCATGCATGCATGGGTCTACCTGTATTTGATCCACCCCAAAGGGATTTTAGTTTCAAAAACTGACTGGTGGTTCCTTTATTGTCTTTCTTTGTTGGGGCTCTGTTCCTTTATTGTCTTTCTTTGTTGGGGTTATGTTCCTGTTGTGGTTCCTTTATTGTCTTTAGAGTCTAGACAAATTTTAGCATGCTTTATTATGGTGGTTTAAGGGGGGTGAGATTTTTTCTGCATGGTGATTGTATAGCAGTTGACCACATCTTCTACTACAACTTCACAACATTATGAATATGTGCAATCTAATTGTTTATTGCTCTTTCACTTTCATGGAGAATCCTTAAATATTGCTTTGGTGCACCAGACATGGTTTAGTTCTTAGTGCTAATTGCCTCTTTGGCAGCTTATTTCAAAGAGCAGTATGACATTTTGAAAGTATGACATAATTTATAGGGTGCACTATGCAAGTATTGTCAACATTTCTCCAAAGCTGAAAAAATACTCATGGAATCCTTTTTATGCCTAATATTTGATTAAAAAATCCTTTGGCATTGCAAACTCTAGTATGTGTCCGATGGTGTTAACGTTCTTTTTATTGTAGATGATGTATATTCTCAGTTGTTGCAATTGGATGCTATGAGCTAGAGTAGCATTATGTGCTCATAGTTATAAACTTGCGAGCCCCTGTCACAATGCTAGTAGGTACCTACATTCTGCTGATTTATTTTTGTTGTTTCATGTATTTAATTGTGAGGGTGAAATTGTGAATCACAGTTTTAACTTTTAATTTTAAGCTATTGCATTGTAAGACAGATGTGATTGGTGTGTGATTGGGAATTGCAGAATTTTGTACTTGTTGTCATAATTCCCAGTTTAATCTTTAATTCAAATTTAAGTAAATACACTCTGTTGTTCGGGTTTTTTCTGTAGAATGCAGTGATTGTACAGTCTTTTTTTAGTATATACATAGTGTGTGGTTTCAGAGTTGTTTAGAGAGTTTTTTTATTCCTATTTTAGGCTCTTTGTTCATAGGAAGTGCAGATCTATGTACAAAGCAGTAAAATCTAAAAATAGGCACGTATATCCTGCTGATTAAATTATGTTATTCCATGTATTTATTCTCTCAAAGTATAAAGAACATCGGCTCTATATTTCATTGGAGTATGAATATAATCACCTCTTTTGGTTGCAATGATTCCTAGTCTGTAAATTCAGTTCAGATCAGGTCTTTGAACAACAATTCAATGTTAGTGACGTCTTCTTCTTCAATCATATATCAGATTCTTCAATTGGTTGTCATATCATCAGTTCATGAGTACCTTCTTATCAAACTAGATTAGCCCTTCAAAGAGATTTTAACAATGGTTCATGTAGAGGCTTAGGCCCTTAAACAATTTTGAAGAATAGTCATAATATGATTCTTAAGTCCAGTCAAACTAGCTTAGCCATGTAGTTCATAGTTCAATCATGGTTTACCAAAATAGTATCAAATTGGACTTACACAATCAAGACATGCACCTTATTCATCCTTGGTCTGCAGTCTTCTACTACTTGTCATCTCTTTGATTTTACAACGGGTGTAGCTTTACTGTTGAAGTTTGTCCCTTTTATCCTGTAGCTTTTCATTTATAGGAACTAATCCCCCTAGGCTTGTAATTTCTATGCTTACTCCTAGTTCTTGTCCCTAATCATGTTGAGGTATGAAAGGTGATCTTCACAGCTATCATATCTTATTCCTTTAAGATAGATGGCATCCTATTTCACATTCATCTTTGAAGATGATGCCAAAACACTACAAGACTTTTTATGAGAGTGTACTCATTTTTGTAATCAACTCAGCAACTTCATATCACTTGATCAATTATATTGCTTCTAAGCATATCTTTTCTTGGTCTTTTTAATGACACCACAATCTTCTTATTCCATCTTGTCTCTGCCTTGCACTTGAAAATGAATATAGAGATAACACTAATGCATAATCTACCCCCCTCCAATGAGTAGAGTCCATCCTTTATAGTTTTTGGGATGCTATCTTAAAACTGTTCAATTAAAAGACCCCATATACTTACAATTAGTTACACATGGTTACTTCTAGAACTACACCCAATTTAGGTACTTCACAAATTTATAGTAAATGCCACATACATATTCTAGGATAGCTAGTTGGGAGGGTATGTTTAGCTTCATACCATATATGCATTGATACTAGTTATAGAATTGGAATATTTATGTAGACTATACGTTTGAACCTTGTGTTGGATTTTTTATGCTTAAGGCCTTATAAAGTAGTGAATGCGTGTGAAGTGTGACGTCCTTAATCTATGCAATGTGTCTATTCCATTTATAATAATCCAACTATTAGTTAAAATTCATGTAAATACAAACTAATAAATATCTGTAAAGAATAATTCATCATACTTTTATTTATATGTGCAAGACGCTAGGAAAATAAAGTTGACTTGTGAGCAAATGGCTGTGTAAAAACTAGGCCAAAAGGCATTGGTTTAAGGAGGTTAATAGGTTCAAAAAGTGACAAAATAGACACCCAACGTTATCCCCAACCAATATTATAATTTCCCTTAGATTTTATCTGTTGCATTGGTAACTGTTTTCCTTTAGTAACTACAACAGATCCTTCCCCTAGCTTTCTATGCACAATAGTGAGGAATGTTGGATGAGGGTGAACCAATGGTGGCAGGGATGATGTGCAGCACTAATTAGGCCTCTATAAAGCATAGCAGTCATCTAGGTGTGGTTGAGGATGCATGCATTAGAGAGCCAACATTATATTTTTCTTGTTGTAGAAGTGTTGTTCCAGAGTTAGGACAACACATGCATTTTCATTAGTTAAAGGTATTTTTTTCTTTTGTTAAGGTCAATTCTTAAATTATGAAAGTGCATGCATCAAGGGAGTGGGCCAAATCTGGGACAGGCTTCAGTTACCTAGGAGGAAGGCATATGCTTTCATGCATTCAATTCTCTCTTAATGGGCATTCTATTCATGGCAGAGTGATACATGTAGACTCTAGGCAGAGTTAGGGTTAGGGTTTTCTCCTAGCCTAGGGAACACCGCATGGATGATTGCAATTCATTTTAACCTTAGTCTTTCTTATTCTATAAAAGAAAGGCAAGGCTCACTATGCAAAGATGACAGTAGGAGTTTGTGAGACTTCAGTTTTGAGCTAGTGCATTGAATTTCTTATTTCTGAGTCAATATAAACAGATGTGACTGAGAGTTCATATTTTTACTTGCTGTTTTTTTTTTCTGATTGTATGTGTATGCAGGTTTAGTGTTCAAACTTTGATGTTTTGAGAGATGTTAATAGTTTTTAGTTTCCTAATTGTTAGGGTTTATTTTCTGAGTGCATATCAGTGTACCGTGTGCTGAAAATTAACATGGTATCATAGCATGTTATCAAACATCTTCTAGGAGTTGTGTATGGAGTGGGATTCTCCCCATGGGAGGGATTTATCAGAGGATTTCACTGGGTTTTATACCTTATCTTTAGTGATTGAAGCTGATTTATCCCTGAAATAAGGCTTAAGAATCGAGACCTATGATAGGTTGTTGGGTCTGATTCCCTAGTTTCCCTAGGTATTGGAGTGTTGTTTATGCATGAGAGAGGCATGCTGCACTTGTGATAGGTTTTTCTTATCGATTTGTTTTCACCCTGACATCTTTGGTTGAGATGTTTTCTAGGAGTTTTAGGGATGTCCAGTCTAGGTATTAGAGAGTGTGATCTGTTGGAAGGTGCCACAATCTTCACTCTTTGGAAGTTTATACATTAGATGTTGTTGGAGGAGGTTAACCTTTGGTGTTTTGCTGATGAGAAGGTTACAGTCCCTACTGATCCTGCATAGTTTGTGGAATAAAACAATGAAGTGGACAAAGAAAATAAGATTATCCTTGATTTTGTGAAGGTCCATTTCATCCCTCGTTCCACTAAGAATTTTTTTTTCTTTGTTGGTTAAGTGCCCTTCCTTATTATCCTTTTGATTCATATATAAATCTTTTATATATATTGAGCCTAGATGCTTTTGGGATTTCCCCTTTTTACTTTGGAATAGCACGTATATAAATTTTATCCATATAAATCTTACAATGTTTTTATTTAACTTTTGCCAATATAAATCTTATAAATCAAGTGTAATCTATAGTTTTAGTGTCATACTTGGGCATGATGAATTTAAATGTTGGATAAAACTAGAGCCTTTAAATGAAGCCATGTAGTAGCACAAAATTTCAATGCCCAAACCCTCTTCTACTAAATTGCATGCATTGTCTAGTCAAGCCTTATAAGCATCGTCAAACAACTGAATATTTGATTATTGAACCTCACACCATATGATTCAATCTCATGAGATGCATCCTTATACATCTAATAGTAGCATTTTGTAGATTGTAGTTGGTGACTCTACACAAGTTGATCTTTTATGATGAGACACTATGCAGTTCACTAATGGATGCATCAATGTTGTCCTCCTTGTTCTTGAAATATTTTCTAATCTACTCATTGTTTATCGAATTTTTCACTTTGGTGACGGGCATACATGAAATTTACACCTCATGATGTGGTCATTAGAGAACTATATAATGCATAAATTGTTGTCGCTTCTAGTAGGGCTTATCATAGTTCTCAATTGTGCATGTTTGATGGTTTTTATTATTCACATTTAATATTTAAAGCTTCTATGAATGATTTTGGGGAGTTGTGAATATATCTGTGAAGCTTCTTTCCCAACTAGGCTCCTCTACATTTATACTGAAGCCATGGTTCACCTAATTAAAGTATCACCAACAAATATTGTTGGTGTCTTCTGGATTCATAGCACATTGTGCATCAATAAGCATCATAGAAAAAATGTAAACTTGGTACTAGATAGAGCTAAGATCTTACAAAATCTGCAAAATGGACCATAGCTGTTTGAAAAGACACATTTCTGGCAGGTTTTATAGCAGTAATTGAATTAATAATTCAGATCTGCAGTTTGAGGGAATTTACATATACATTAATTAATATTCGAAGTGTAACTCTGCACTAATAAAGAACATTGAAAATAGTTCTAAAATCATTTAACATCATTTCTGAAATCAACTTAACATCAACTAACATCTTTCTGAAAACATTTATTTAACATCAACTTGATTTACAGCAAGAAATCATTCATAGTTGATGTAGAAACCTAAGTCTCTCTGAAATTACATTTATCTTTACAACTTAGTTTCTCTTAGGTAAGCCCTCCATGTGTTGGATTAAACCCAAAGTGAGGGAAGTAGTTGCTTTGGTGACAATGATAACTCTTCTCAAGAATCAGGAATATGGATGGTGTCAAAATATCAGGAATCTCGAATCATCCTTTATTTCCCTTGATTTTGCTCATGTCTACAGAGAATACAACAAGAAGGCATATGGCTTATCCAAGGAGGCACTCTCTATGGCATCTGGCCTCTTATAGTTCACTGAAATATGTGAAGGTGAAATAGTGGGGAATGGATCGATGAAGCTCTTTTAATTTGATCTTGACCTACTCTCTTTGACATCTTTGATGTTTATTTTTTCAAGAGTTAAGATAGAATTTAGATTTTTCACATCTTTTGGATGTCTAAGGTAGGCATTGATCTCCTCTTGTATCAGTTTCTTGGCAGGTCCATAAGTGCCTCCCTGGATAAGCCATGACTGGGTTCTTCTTGTATTCCCTTGTAGACATCTTTTGAATTCAAGATGAAGATGGGATGTATTCCTTGGTATTTTGATCTTGGTGGTGAAGTTGGTTATCTGACCTCTCAATGTAGCTATCCGGAAGAGTCTCTGAATTACATGTCTTTATATGAAGATTGATAATTCATTTTTGGCATATTATAACCTTAAAAAAAAAAATTATGCATCCTATTATATGCCCCTTGCTTACAACCTAAAAGGTGACCAATCCAACGTTGACAGAGAATATTTCATAGCATATCTTCTACATAGCTAAATTATTTAATAGAAGAAGAGTAATTTCAGAACTATATTTAATACTAAGTCATTATATGAAGTTTGATAATTCATTTTTTTCATATTATATAACATTTATAAAACATGTTATGCATTCTATAGTATATGTGCCTTGTTTACCAAAAGGTGACCAGTCCAATGTTATGTTAACAAAGGATGTGTCATCACTTATCTTCTACATAGCTAAAAACTTGTGTAAGAGTAATTCCAACACTGTCTACATTAGTTTGACTAGGTCTACAATGTTGATGATAAATGGAGTATGCATATTAAGATTATGATGTGAAATTAAATGCCTCCCTTCCAAAATCTTGTCGATTTCTCTTTGTTACCTGTCATAAGAGCTACAATACCTATTCACACTAATGTGAGAGATTTACGTCGCTTAAAGTGTTATGGCTGTAATTTCATTCTGTTGTCGAGCTGTGAAAGCTCTACCAACTATATAATGTTCACCATTTGGACGCAAAATTGATCTCAAAATTGGTTTACTTGAGCTTTGTGAGTGACTATTGAACAAATTTATCTCTCCTTGGACCATTCTTCATTTATTAGGCGAGTTCACTTATTACTAACTTTTTTTTCTTACCCCAAGGCCAAACACCATGTAGAATAGGGCTTAGGCTTGCAGGTTGGGAATATTAGTCAATTAAGATGTTTTTATCATTTCCTAGAGTGGATTGTAATGCTTGTGGAATTTCCATCAAAAAGAACAAGACCAAATTTCAAAAAGAACAAATACCTTTGATCTCCTCTATATTTTTCATCTCTTGTTTTGATCACCTTTTGATCTTCTGCAGGTACGTTGAAGCTGACTCTTCAGTTTGGGGAGGTCTATTTGTATAAGCCACTAACAATACATTTTGTTTCAAGGTGTTTCATCCTGATAGTAAGATTTATTCATCCTTTTTAGATATTTGAATTGAAAGTGCATACCTTGATTCCTAGCTCTTTGTTTTATTAATGAACTAATATGCATGTGTAAATTTGAATTACTTTTTTTTCATTTATTTATGGATGCACTCACCTCATTTCAAATCCTTATTATATCCAAAATTTTGAAAAAAATGTTATAATTGTATTCATTTCTTACCCCCAACTAAAAGGTACACATGGATGTAAATGCAGATGGATCCAAGTGATGCTGTGGACTTTGGAATTTTTATTGGTGAAGAGAATTGTCCCCTTGGCACAGTCCAGTGTCAAAAAATTTGTACATATGTTTATATTCGTTTTGAAATTGTGAATGATGAAGTCGTTGAATATCCTTTTGATTTTATTATTGGCTCAACTGGATGTCCTTTAAATGCAAAGCAAGAGGAAAGAAGGAAACCTACAACAACAAATGTAGGCATTAAGAGGAAAGTATGCACAATGGTTGCTGATACATTGGAATCAAATGTAATGGAGGGAATGCCAATCTTTGAAAACATTGAAGGGAATGGGGAGGAACCTATGCATAAACAACCAAGAGTTGGTAATGTGTCTAAGTCAGTAGAACAAGTTGTGGTTGATCCTAATGTATTGGCATCTTGGGAACATAAAGTGAATAGTTTAATGGAAGAGTTTGTCAAGGAGAAGCTAACACTAAAGGTATATTTAGAAAATGGAAAACCTAATATAAAGATCCATTTTGAAATTTGTGTCATTGATTATGGAACGAGGGAAGTATCCTTGGCAGCACGAACAATTCCTAACTTCAAAAACAATCATATGAAAACAGGGTCCCATCAATGTCAAATTTCAATGTTGGAAATTAATGAAATTCATTCAGGTAAAAAACAAAAGCAGACAACAGTGACTAGATATCAACTTGAGATTGATCAAGCAATCAAACTTCTACATGATTTCAACCAACACAAGAGCCTAATTTGTTCAAGGTGGTGGAAGCAACACTTGCAAGCTATGAGGAGAAGAAAAAAGTAAGAGTGGAATGTACACAATGCAATAGATGGTTCACTTTGGTGTCGACAAGTGGTAATATTGTCAATTCTCTAAATGAACACATGAAATCAAAGAAGCACACTATTAATACTACAGTTGAGGCTTCACATGATACAGTTGTTTTGAGGAGTGGAACAGTTGGGAGACCGAAGAAGCCTACCAATGAAATGTCCCAACAAATTTTGTCTAAGTTCTTGATCCCATCACTACCATCACCATTACATGGGGCTTCTACAAGTCCACATCCATCTACTTTAGGTGTGGAAAAATCCCAAGTTTTAATGTAATTTGAATTTGAATATGCACATTACTTTATTTGTTATTGCTTGTTAGTAGCAGTTAGTAGATCATTAACCAATGTGTTTTTTCATCTTGTTCTAGGACAAATACCTCCCTCAATATTATTATGTTGGGTGTATTGGGATCCATATCTTGAGAGAAGAGGGGAGAGATTGGACAGAAGGTTCTACTGGATGACCAACGTGGTGGAAAATGTGGGCCATAGAGAAACATACCAGGAGAACACTAAATTATCATAGTATTGAATGCAATATTAATGGTACATATAGACATATTCATTGCAAGAGGGTTTATGAAACAAGAATACCTTTTGATTCATTGTCATGCAATTTTTGTAAGATGATACCTAATTGTGATGACTTTCGAATGCGATTATATCCCAAATGAAGGAGCAACATGAAAAGACATGGAAGAGATACGGGGAAAGGGAGAAGGTTGGACCATTTGACTCAAACTGAACTCAAAATTGTTGCAAGAGAAGCAAACGCTACACATAGGTTAACAATGCAATCTCTTTCATGGGAGAGGACAAAGGTTGCTACACTATCTATAAGAATAAGGTCTCTAAGGAAAAGTTGTTCAAATCTGCAGGAAGGAAGGATGTGTTCAGGTTTTGCAAGGATGTGTGTGAGGCTCATAAGCAAGGAAAATTACAAGGTAAAGATGTAGTTTATAAATTTGTTCAAGATATATTTCACAACCTAGTTCGTTCAAAGTCGGGTAGAAGGTATAGTGCATCCACTCAATCCATTTATGAGATAATTAAGTTATGGGGAGGTCCTAGATTACATAGCTTTATTAGCTTGAATCTGGATGGCCCTTAGATATCTATGACTTTAAGGCAAGTTAGAAAATCATTGACATATATCCCAGGGGAGCAAGAGGACATTTGTGAGACAATTGAAAAATTTTATGCTTCCTATAAAGCCAAACATGGTATAGAGGGCCCAATTCCCGTATTCCTTGCTGAAGATGAAACTGTTGTGAATAAATATGTAAGGTGGGTAGAGAAAAGTGATAAATTGATGGGTTTTTGTGGTTAGAAAGAAGAACATAAGTGCCAATCACATTTCCTGGTGACAGTTGGTGAGGGCACTGCAGGCTATGAGAATATTATAGATGCCTTCAATAATTGTGTGATTGGCCATTATGCACATGTTATTATTGCAAACCCTTTAGATGAGAAGATTCCTCATTTGGTTGTGGTAGTTCATCCAACATGGAATAAGTTTGATGCAAATTTTGTCCATCGACAATGGGAAAAAGTAGAAGACCTATGGAAGAAACATGTGGAATATTTTTTAGGACCTATTATTGGTCATTCCTCAGATGAGGATAAAAGGAGAAGAATGCTTATGCTGAAGGATTATTACTCAACGACAGGCATGAGATATCAAATTCCTTGGGAAGGGTGGAGACTAACTGGGTTGTATGATGGATTTAAAGTAACAAGACTTCATGACTAGGATTAAATCCACAATGGAAAAAATCTAGTCACTTCTTTGTTTAGTGGTCGATGAGATCTAATTGTTGGAAAAGAGTTGATTAGTTTTAACCATGTAAGAATGGTTTATAACAATTTTAAAGTGGATGACCACAAGCTTAAAATTGAGGATATAGAGAGGATTGATCGCCAAAACTGGGGTTCAGCACAACGCATTGCTTCAAGGCATGTCCAGAGGTGCTTGAAGGAAATGAGAAGTACACGTGGTAGGACAGAGAGGACATCTGGTATAGAGACCTATCTAGCAATCATTACTGACTATATTGATATTTTTTTGCCTCCTAGTTTAACTCTTTGGGAAAGAGTGCGAAATTCTTCAAGAGTCCATCATTTCTGCACCTTATGGCTATGTTGGGTCAGAGAATAGGAAAATACTAATGTCAACATTAATTTCATTAGCAGAGAGGCATATCAAGATGTGAAAATTTCTTGCCACTTTGCGGTTTTGTTGATGAGATTATTTCATGATCAATACTCTAACTTACCATGTGCATTGCACCTGATTGGGTCAGATGTATGTAAGAACTTCTTTAGCAAAGTCAGTGGCATGGTTAGAGTAGAGAGGGCATATGCTTTTTCTAAATTACTTTATGCTATTGGAACCCTTAATAGAGTTGCTGAAGAAGAATTGAATCCCCAAGGGCTTCGTTTCAATAAATCTCATAAGAAACAAATGAGTATCTAGAACAAATTGCATCAAAAAACGGTAGAGGAAGGTGATGTCTTGTCACAATATGATTCAATTTCCATAGATAATAAAATTACAGAGGCTCTCAAGATAGGATTGGAGGATGCACAGGGAATTTTACAAGGTCTTGGCATGAAACCAAAAAGACACACAAAAGATTCTTGGTGGTTAAACCATGGATAGAGGATCACAATGTTCCAACATTTGAAGATGTGGATGAAGTAGTTGATAATTATCCACCGTGTCATTCCACATCCATATTCCAATCTTCATATTTTAAGGTACTCAATGATAGTAAATTGCAAACAATGGAAAGTGAGTGGAGGCACGAGTTGGATGGAATTTTATATTCCGTTGATGAAAATGTAAACATAAATACAAAACCAGTGGTGGAGATTGATGGAAAGGACATGTACAAATCTTGTTTGGTTAGTCAATTGAATGGAAACCCAACATTATCAAAAGATAGATTGACTAAAGTGAGGAATGGAGTATACTTCAGGAGAGATGAGAGGGCCCCCAAAAAGGGTGTTGCAATTGGTTTTGGAATTGGATCAGATTGTGCGATGTTGTTTGAGAGCGAGTCTATAGCTGTAGCTGAACATACTACAAGAAAAGGTGTATCTCAAAGTACAAAGCATGATGTTTCTTCTGGGACTTGGTACATTGGAAGAGTTCAAAGAATAAGAAATAATGATGGTAATAGGGTGTTTGATTACCATAATGACATTGATCTTTTGGATAGGCCTAAAGGTGTTGATCTTCAATGTTGTTGGTACAATAGAAATAAGGGGCAACACATGTACAAGTATGATTCAACATATCATCTATTCATACAACTTGAATCTGTTATAGCAACGGTAAACCTATCATACAATATCAAGAAAGACACATACAAGTTAGAAGAAAGCGACCACAGAATTTTTGAGGATTTCATTACAAATTTAAATAGGGTGAAGTTTTCAAACCATTCTAATTTATTTTATCTTTTGTACTACTATCTTATAACTTATTTATGAAGTAGTATTTTTTGTATTATTGTTGATTCGTTTGTATAAATTTCATACCCATTTTAATTTATCTTATCTTCAGGTGTGGTAAATGGTTCGGATGCCGAACGGTTGGGATAACTCTATGTGAAGTTATCGATTGTCAAATATTTCTCTATGCGTTCTTGAAGCATGCTTCTTGAGGGTTGTTGAACTGTTGGCTAGTTCAACAATTATGTTTAATATTACTTTTAAAAGGATGAAACCAATTTTTGTTTGTCAAATTTTGGTTCCCATGCCCATGTTAGAGTTTTCATATACTTTATTTTGCTACTTCAATACTTAAATGGAATATTACTTAATGTGTGTTTCTTGAAATGTGTTTTCTAAATGCTTTCTTAAATAGCATATCATGTTCTTTAATTTCGTCATGTTTGTGTGGAGTTCATATTAATTCATTAGGAAATTGTGATTGTTGTTGATTCGAAAGATGGATATGGTGTGGAAATATTTTATTATAAAACTCATTGTTGTGCACCTGTTGTGGTATGGAGTGGGTATGATTGGTTCTACTTTCTATAACCAATGAATCTTATAGAGTGATGACAAAAATATATAAAACGATGTACCTTGAGAGAGAGAAAATATTATTGGTCTTGTTGGTCCTATAAAGGAGTTGCATGTCCACCTTATATGGTTCACCTTGACCTTTTGGGTTTGTTTGTTTTGTTGTGGCCCCATGGGTTGAATCATGATCCTTTATCTTACTTTGTCCATAGGTGATGTTTATTAATGTTTTGATACCTTACCTTAAGGAGCATGACTGAACTCTCTCCCTCTGTGTGATCTTGGCACGATCTTTGTTGATGCTCCATGTGATATCTTGCTGCACCACCCCTGTGACTAGGATTTCTTTGTTACACCTTCCACGTGCTCAATTTGCACCACTGTGACCATGAATCTGTTGGATTTTGGATCCTCCCCCAGCGTGAACGTGGCATGTTTCTTGGGTGGACTATGGGTCCTTCACCAGCGTGACCATGATTTGTTTCTTTTCATTTTCTTGGTGGACTACGAGTCCTTCATCACGGCCGAAAAACCTGTTCCTTAGCGATACCTTGAGAGGTCCTTCTCCATCATGACTGTGATTTGTTTTATTGGGTGGAATGTGGGTCCTTCACCAACGTGAGTGTGATCTGTTTCTTGTTGGAATATGGGTGCTTCACCAGCATGAGTGTGATCTGTTTTATTGAGTGTACTGTGGGTCCTTCCCCAACGTAACCGTGATATGTTTTCTTGGTGGAATGTGTCTCCTTCTCCAGCATGACCATGATCTATTTTCTTGAGTGGACTGTGGGTCCTTCCCTAGTGTGACCATGAGGTGACCATGATCCTATTTTCTTGTGTGGAATGTGGGGTCTTCCCCAGCGTGATAGTGAGTTTCACTTTATGGGTGGACTGTGTTTTTTCAAGCATTGTTGTGCAAAGTATGCTTGTGTGTCTTTGCAGTATGTGACTGCATCCTTACCCAGCATGACTGTGTTGACAGATTGACTGTACTGGGTATGAATGTTCTTGTTTACGAAGAAGTCTGGGTCAATATGTTGTCAGTATACTTATTCTTTAACCCTCTATGGATCTCTCTCAAGGTACATAAATTCTTTGTCTAGATTGACTTGTCCCTTTGGTGACAAAATAAAATCTAAAAAATCTGAGTATATGGTTGATTCAAATATTGGTTATGATTATTTACTGTTGATATCTACTGTACATTACCTTATCATGTTGTTACTATACATGGCATTTGATGATTCTCAAGGACCAACTTTAACGTAGTGAATAATGGAGCGTTAAGTTGAAAGAGATGAAAATTATGTTTGTTTGGTTTTATTGAAAAGTATTGGTTTTCTTGAAAAGTATAGGAAGCTTAATTTATAATTCTCTTTTCCTTTAATGACACATCTAATTCTCATGTCCCTGATCTAATAATTAGTGCTATTTTTCTTTTTATGTCAGATATTACTTGTTTACCATATGGAACTTATGTAGGTTTTGAGTTGTAGTTACTAGAACAAAAATAGGATATGGATGAGAATACGTATTCCAGTTCTTAGATTTCTTTTTGGATATGATACATATGGATATGGCCTAGAGGTTTAGTTATTAGTAAGGCAGAAAGATGGTGGTTGCATATGCACGTTATTCAATATATTGTCTCAGCATGCAGGAAGACTTTCAAGGACCCTGTTCACTATGCATGGACATATGTTCACAATGTTCGAGGTATGTGGTCTCTGTACTCTATTGAATAAAGAAGTGAATTAAAGTTTAGGCTTGGATTGTTGGGAATCCATTTTTTTAAGAATGTCACTGTAATACTATTTCATGTGGATGGTCACACAACTAAAATAAGACTTACACTTGTCTAAGCTTGTTTGATTTTTCTAAATGCAACTCCATAGATAGTGACACACCATTCAATTTCATTGCTGCAGTACCATTTATTGTCACCTTAAATTTTAATGAACTTGTCACCTTTTCTGATGAAGGTTCAGCACCATATTTTATAGGGGAAACTTGCTCATGCTTGAGAACAGAAAACTACTTAGCTAAATTCCCTTGGTTAAACTTCTCTGAGCCAGACTGCCATTGGTCTTTCTTAAGGCCTCTGCTATTTTTCTTCGTTGGGGTTGCACAAGATTTATTCACCTTGATGCCCTTTGACTTGTATTCATATTGCTCAGCCTCACCCTTTTGTGTAACATAAGCCTTGATAGGAGGTATGCTGATTGAATTGACTTTCCTTGAAGCCAAATTTGAAACATCTTTCTTCTTTGGAGAAGACAGCACTGGTGCAGTCACACTCTGTAGCTTTTGTTCTTCCATTTTTGGATCAGCCAATGATTTAGTAGACATTTTAGCATGTGCACTCCTCTCATCCTTATCTCCAATCTTCCATATATCCATATGCTTAGAGGACATTGAATATTCAAACCATGGATCCATCTGCTTCTCCTCTACCCATTTAGCAGGTTCTGAAGAAAACCTTATAAATGATTGATATGAATCTTAAGACACCACAAGTTTCTTACTACCTCCTGTTTTGGTTGCTTATTTTTGGTTCAATGTGTCTACTTTGACACATTCCTCAATTCCCTTAACTTACTTCTTGTCATTATCAAAGCATTTAGTATAAGATTTTTCAACTGTAGAAATCTTGTTTGCATCATCCTGTCCAGTTACACCAATTGCCACTCGCTCTACTAAAGCAGTTGCAGCTTCTGCAACACATGCAGACATAGCTTCCTGAACATATCACCCTTCAATTTTTTTTATAGTTTGGAACATGAATTCTCTCTTCAGTGTTTCCATGTTTAAAAGATTCAAAATTGCTGACAATGTTATCTGTCACTTATTTTCTAGGATCTAGGAACTCGTGATATTTATCAGCCTTTGGTGGCAAACACATTCAGAATTAGTTTGTGTGTGAGGTCTTGTTGGTAATCAAATCCTTATATATGATCAAACAAATTTCCAAATCCTTGGATACTATTATCTATGCACATCATTGAGCAAGTTCCAATCTACATAATAATGGTTGAAAAATATATAGAAAAAATAGTAACTTAGATAGAGTCAAGGGGAATGAGTAGACTCAAGGAAGGATCCACACCCTTTGAATTAAACAACATATCAAATCTTGGAGTACACCCTTTGAATTAAACAACATATCAAATATTGGAGTATATCTCCAACACTGCTTTCTTTGTGCATTTGATAGGGTTTTTGTTGTTTGAGCATCCTTTGTTCTCTTAGAATTGATAGCTTATACATCCTACAAGGACCATGAGTGGCCATTTGCATGTCATAAGGCTATTGGGTGACTTTTGAAAACATCCCTTGGTCTTGAGGATGGGTCATTTGATGTTTTCAAGGCAATTTTCATCAAAAGAAGCATTGTATGTTGGTTGTAAGCATGGTTACACTGGAGTTCTTGCTAAAGTTTGTACCAAAGGTCTCCCACAAGGCATTGAACTACACACTAATGAAATTATTGTGGATATTTATATTGATAAGTATTCCAATTTTTGTGACAAGGTTAGAAAGCACACACTTCTTTGGATTTTGCTCAAGGCCATCATAATGCTTGGGTTATGGAATTCTAGAGGCCACACAACATAATTTTCCAAGTACCCTAATCCCAACAAAAGGATTTAATTTTTTGTTTTCATTTCAATAAGAGTCATTGTCCTTCTATCTGAGAAAGTATATCAGAGTTTCCTGTCGTGAAAAATTGAGGTAAAAAACTCTGTATTCTGTATGTTCTAGTGCATAAATAGTGGATATTATCTGTGATTTAGGCCTTAGGTTGGCAGGACAGTGAGTTATGTTAATGTCCACACAGTTTGGATGGAAGTTAAGCAGCTAGAAAAAATTCAACTCAAGCAGAGTGGAGATTTCAACAGTGCATATACTGAATGAAAACTAAGTATGATTCCCCTTTGTTCTATAAAGTAAGAGATATCTATGTTGAGTTTCTTGGCATTTCACTGCTTCTTGTAGATGGTCATTTTATGATTTTGCTTGGTCCATCTTAGCATGAGGATTTTTTGCAGCTCAAGCATTCCAGAATATAAATGTTTTCTTTCTTGAAATTTACATTTTTTTTTACTGCTCAATATTCAGTTAGATATTTTCATGAAATTTTGGAGTTTTTGTTGTGTGCTTGAGTCTAAGTAATTGTCCAAGGCTTTCTATATCAAGTATCAACTATTCTTATTTCAACCAACATAGTAACTCTCAATGAGGTTGTTACCCGTCAGTTGTTGGATCACTTGCTACTCTAGCTTCTACTTTGCTAATTTTAAACACTAAATTATAGATCTAAATATATTTCTTTTTATTTCGATGCAGTCACCCCTCTTTGGGGTCCTCTTCAACCTTTTTTGTTTCCTTCTTTATCTTATATTTTCTTCTTCACAACAGTTGTCTTCATCAGACTTTCTTATCCTTCCACTGTGCAATTTATTCTTCACAAACTTCTTCCATACTCTGTTCAGAATCCCTTCACTCCTCAGGATTGACTTGTTTCTCTCCTTGACAGTAGGTTCCAATGTCACAACTATTTTTTGGGATCATCTGAGTTAACAAGAAGCCTCCAACCTCACTATACTTTCTTTGATAGTAATTGATGCAAAGAGACTAAGCCCCCTGTGAATTGGAGCAAAGTTCAAACACAATGGAACATTGACAACTCAAACGCATATGTTTTTGCAAATTAATTTATCAAAGGAATCACTCATCATCATCTATATGCATTAATATATTCTTTCATCGAAATTTCCCAGATTGTCATAATTGATTTTCATGTAACACTTCCAAATATCCTAAAATGGTTTACCAAAGTTTGATTTCCTTTCCATAGTTCATAAGGTGTTTTGTCACAATTAACTTTTAGTTGAGCTCTATTTAAAATATATATGACAGCTCCAACTGATTCTCTCCAAAATTTATGAGGTAACTTACCTTCAATCAACATAGTCCTTTTTGTTTCTTCAACCATTCTATTCTTCATCCTAACTACCCCATTTTATTGAGGAATTTTAGCAACTAAAAACTGTCTTTGAATCCCTTGTTCTTCACAAAACTTATTGAATTCATCTTTCATGAATTCTCCTCCATTGTTTGATCATAAACACTTGATTTTGAGACCAATTTCATTTTCAATTAATTCCTTGAATATTTTAAACTTATCAAACTATTTAGAGTTTGTTTAATAAATGTCACCCAAATCATTCTAGTAAAATCATCAATAAGATGAATGAAATACCTTTCACCTTGAAGAGTTTGTACCATGGCCGGTCCACATAGATACATGTGTATCATTTCTAGAGGTCTTGATGATGATTGTTCTTTAGTCCAAAAGCTGACTCTATTTTGCTTTCCATGATCACATGATTTGCATAGGCTCTTTATAGGCTTGGAAATATTAGGCAGTCGTTTCACTAATTGTCTTTTATTGGTTTTTACAAAAATTTTGAAGTTTATATGTCCCACTATTTTATGCCATAGCTAGATTTCATTCGTTTGAATCATTTAACATCTTTATCCTTGAATTTACTCCAAGACATATACAGTTCCATGTGTCCTAACTCCTTTTCCTATTATCTCCTTTGAGTTATTTTTTCAAATTTCACATTCTTGGTCATAAAATGTAAGATTGTAACCTTGGTCACACATTTTCCCAACACGTAACAGGTTGTATTTGAGTAATTCAACAAATAGAACATTCTTAGCCTTCGATTCTCCCTTGTCAAGTTTCATAGTACCTTTTCCTTTCATTCTAGGAGTACCACCTCCTCCTAATGTCAAATTTCCTCCTTTTTCCTTTTTCAAAGTAAGAAACTTTCCTTGATCACCTGCCATATGTTTGAAACAACAACTGTTCTCATATTTGGCATATAGATAAATCCCACATTCTTCAGTTTGTTCTTCTTTTGTCTCAATGGAATTGATTGGGCACTTTACTACAATATATCTAAGATTGCTGCATTTGTCACATTTTACAAAATATGTGGTCAAGGGTGAAAATGGATTGTGATTTTTGTCATTTATTTTCCCTTTGATTATGCTTGTACTTTTTTCCTTTTTAGGGTCTTTATATTTTTTCCTTCTCAAATTTTTTGAGTACCCTTGTTTTTTACATTCTCTTGCAATATGTCCATAACATTGATAGTTATACAACTGAAGCTTAAAATTTCTTACACCTTAATTTCTTGTTGAATCATTTTTGAAGTCAACTCTACAATGCCTAGATGTATGTCCAAAATTATGATAATTGTGACAATGACCAAGGAATATGTTTTGATACTTGAGATGAAATCCTTGTGTTTTCTTACTTGGTCCACCTTTGTTGCATGCCCCATCCTTGTTGAATAACAAGTTTGTCCTTTTTTTAGAAGTATGTCCTAGATTGCATGCTTTCCTTTTGGGTCTTTCCTCAACTTTTCTTTCTTGTACCATGGAGCTCTTCCCAAATTCCATATTATCTTGATTGCATATGAACCCAATTCCTCTCTTCTCATTTGTATCTCTTTGCTTACTAAGGAGGTTTTCCAAGTCTGATGTATTTCTTTCAAAATTTAGATTGATGATACTAGCCTTTTTCAATTTTCCATTTAGGCTCTTGATCTGTTCTTCCTTTTCTTGATAACTCTCTTATCTTTCCCTTAACTATTTTGTTAGGCATTCTTTCACATGTTGTGATTCCTTTAAATGTATTTTTAGAAGATCAATTTATTTTAGTTACCCCAAGAATGTAATTTATTAATGCAACCAATCTAGTCGTTGTCCAAGGCTGAGGTCTTATGTTTATTTGTATTGTGTGTGATTTTTGTAAGTAAATATTGTATCATGAGAAGGGAAACCCATAGGAATAGTTGAGCTGTATAATTAGGCACATTTGTTTGACATTGATTGGAAAATAACTTGCCAAAAAAATTGGCTTTCGAAATAGTGTAATATATCCAAATTTAAACCAAAGAACATGAGACTATTTGGAAAGTTTTAGCCTTAGTTTTATTTTCTTTTACTGAATGTTTTAATTAGTGATAATAACTAATCACTATTTAGAACTTGCGACAAATTTAGGAATATGGATTCTAATCACCAGAACCAAGTTTTATGACCCTCTCATTAGCATGCAAATGTTGCTTTTCTTGGAACAAAAAGAACAAAATGGCCCCCAGAATAAAAACTAGAAATCTTAAGATTTCAGTTTATGCAATTTGAGATGCCCCCAATCATAGAAATTGAAACCTTAAGTTATGATAAGTTGGGGAAGGGATCATTATCTATGACATGGGGCTACAACGTACATGTTTATGATAGCATCCAATTCCCACATGAACTGGAGTCTCCTCATCATACTTTCATGCATTGGAGGAAAACTATGATAGATCAGTTTATGTTTAACACTCGTAGTGTTTCCAGGAGTCCTTGCCTGAGGGCTGCTGTCTTATTTTTGGAATGTGTCAACACTGGGTCTAAGTGAATCACCACTTTCTATACAAGAGAAACAAGGGCTAGTTTCCAATTGCGTAAAAGTGCATTGCAGGCTCTACAACAGATCAAAGTCCTATCACCAAAGTCACAACTGAACTGGAAGCAAGTATGTGAACTTTTACAGCCTAGTATTTATTTTAAATTCTGACTTGAGTAAAATTAGGAATTCTCCACTTCTCTCTATACTAATTAATAAAATTTGTGTGTATGTGTGCATTCTCCAAGGAGACACTTTCAATTATCAACAATATTGCTTCAAGCAACCCAAGAATCCTGAAGTTGTTGAAAGTGATCTAACAAAGCTAAAGTGACAAAGATCAAGAAGAGTGCTCCAACAAATCTAAAGCATAAAGTGGTCTAGCAAGGTCGCAGAGACAAGGATCAATAAAAGTGCTTCAAATAATAAAAAGAAAGAGCTGACCCAC
>LPNX011181903.1:49018-80888 GCA_001517045.1 Pseudotsuga menziesii | reverse complement strand
TGACTGGTTCAACGATCTAGATTTGACATTTTTAATCATTGACAATTCTGGAAGAAAAATAAAGAACAAATTATTGATTAACTTGTAAATTTGTAATGTGTTCAAGGAAATTAAATAATAGTGGGCTTGAGCAAGATGACAAGGTGATGTGAAGGGTTTGTACTGGTGATGTAAACCAAGTTGTATGGTCATCCCTCTATGTCAAAATATGTGGCATGCTTCAAGATGTGTGTAGTCTTAGCAACAGTTTGATCCTTGCTTCTCGTTTGTGCCCTCATAGCACCAATGCCTCTATGATATCGCGTGGATTTGGTGCTATTGTGACATAGCACAGTATAGATATTTGGAGATATGTTATAGCACAATACATAGAGACAGGGCACAGTACATACTCCAAAGAGATATGGAAATCCATTGCCCATATCACCAGGTCTGTGAACACTGACAAAACTCACAAAATTATCAACATCTCTGTGATGTGCCTTCTTTTGAGAGCTTTAATTTGGAATAGCACTCATCTCAGCAGTCTTTAGCATGGTCATATAAGGGATTGGGCCATAAAAAAACATGGGTGGTGTGATGATGAGAACAATGGGATAACGCCTATGACAACATGAATGGGTTCATTGCAATGCATGGGCTCTTTGATGGCCTATAGCTAAAAAGGAAGGCCTACTTCCCTCCATTATTGTCAACAACATCATTAGGGTTTGTTTGAAGGTGTATATAGAAAAACCAATTGGGTATATCTGATATCTGTAAAAAATAGTTGGGTATCTATGCAGTGAAGAGAAATCATTGAATTACAGTCTCATTTAATAATCATTTGCTTCTATATTGTTGAAAAATGTATTGGGGATATAGGGTTTTCTCTGTGAAGGTCACTAGGTATACATAGGTATTTTCTATGAAAAAACTATTGGGTATACAAGGATTTTTCATGTGAAGATTCATTTGGTGTAGATCGTTTTTTCTTGTGAAAATTCATTGGGTTTTCACAGTTTTTTTGTGACAATTCATTGGGTACACAGTTTCTTTTATGTAAGTATCATTTTGATTTTCAGTGATGGGAAGTAAGTGGAGAAAGGAAAAAATTGCCCTAGCATTGAATGGCTTCAGCAAGCATAGGTGCACCTATCATTCTGACCTCTGATTCCATCAAGTTCTCCTTCCCCTCTGGGCTATGAATAGGCAGCAAGCCCTCCAGGGTGGGATTATTGTTTTGATATAATATTTTCTTTAATTCGTTCTCTCTCTCTCTCTCTCTCTCTCTCTCTCTCAGACTTTTCTTTGTGTCATTTTTGTCTTATGATGCAGACTCACTTTTACAAGCACAAAGGTATAAATCTAAGGTTCATTTTATTTGATATTTTGGGAAAAATCTAGCTTTTTGTTGTTGGTCCATTGAGCAGTCTTGTTTTCTTAAGTTGTTTCATGGGGAAGTTTTGCTTCTCTTGTTTGGATCATTGAGATATTGTTTATCCCTTTTTATGCATTCTGTAAGGTAGAAATCTTGATTTCCTATTTTTGTGTGACCAAGATCATGGTCTTCTTGACTAGGTCATTAAAAGATCATGTGCTTGGGTGCCTTCTGGATATTGTTGTAATGATACCTTCTAGTGCCAAGTTCAGTACTATTGTAATTGCACCTAGTGGTGCCATGAAATAAATAAATGAAATCTTTGAAAGGTTCATTGAAAAATCTTTGTTTTCTGAATTAGGTAGTTGAAGGATCTTGTTTCTTGAGTTGGGTCATAGAGAATCTTTTTTTCCCTTCTTGTTGTTTAGGTATTTGGATAATCTTATTTTCTGAATATGGAAACTAAGAAATTGCGTTGTCCTTTCTCTTTGTTTTGATATCTATATAATCTTATTTTATGAGTTGGGCAACTGAGAACCTTTGCATTTTACATTTAGGTGACAAATATGTTGATTTTGTACTTAGGAAAGTGGGTTCTCCATATGTGGTTGGAGATGGCTAGGCCCCTTGATGTTATAGATGCACATTTGAATTTTTTTATTAATGAATTCTTGTAATTTAGAAGGGACTTCCATGCTTTCTTTTTGTAATATCAAGTTCCCAGTTCCACTGCATTTGATATGGTTGGACTTTGCTAATGTCTATTTAAAACCACACTTTAATACTACACAATGTTGCATGTACATAGTTCTTGTAGTTTTTTATTACAAAATGAAGCCATTCCTTGTCCTGCAAGGAATTTGGCCTTGGATGTTTCCTGGTGGCATTTCTTTGGACTTTTGGCTTTTCACCATCATGTGCATATTAAGGGATTGTGTTTGGGCATATTCCTTGTCTCATAGATTCATGATGTTCCCTGTATTTTTGCAGTCTCCTATAAACCATGTTTGGGAATGATTCTTGAAATTGTTTTTTTTAGTTCTAACATGTATTGTTTTTTATTGCTAAATTGCTTATCAATTTCTACATTTGACATGTCTGGAATGCAATCTAGATGATTTTAAAATGAACATTGAGTGCAACCATGCAACCCTCTTTGGGCACAAGTAAGAAAACTTCCCACTAACATTCTATCAAACCGCTACTTCTAGTGTCATTGGATTCTGGTAAAGTCAGTGTAAAGTCTGTTAGTTATCTGCCCCTCGATAGTTTTATTTCCTTGTGATTTCTCCTAGGGACCAAATTATATGTTTATTTCTAAATGTTTACAGTCTAGTCGTAAAATGGATGATATCTTTGGGAATTAATTTATGATGAATTTTTTCAACTGTCATCACAAGCTAGAAATGGCATGAATTTATGGGATGCTTGGTAATATTGACACAAACACTGGAGATGCCCAGATAGGTAATGGGGCTTATAGTCCTGTTTTGTTTGATTGAATTCATAAGTTTCCACTTTCAAAGAATTGATCGCATCCCTTTGTGAACTAATATTTTTTATTTTGTATTCAACATGTCTAGGTTGGGATACTGATCAATTTCTCACAGATATTAGTGAAGAAACTTTGATCATGTTGACTGTTATCAAGAATGTAAGCCTTTACTTGATTTTTATCTAGAGAAGTCTCTAATTGCTTTCATGTTTATGAATGTCATAAAAATTGTAAAATCCTACTTACACAACATCTTTACCTTTTATTCAGGGTGGGCTTGCACCTGGTGGTTTCAACTTTGATGCAAAACTGTAAGTACTATAGAAGTCATCAACTTACACATTCCTCATTATGACCAACCACAAAATATTTGTGCATTCAAGACATTCAAATGTTACCACTATTACTTTGGAAGTCATCAACTTATACATTCCTAATTGTGGCCAGCCATAAAATATTTACATGTTCAAGACATCCAACCAATGTTCACCATTGTAGTTAAAGAACAACTCCCATTTGATGGCATGAATGGATGAGTTTTGTTTGATACTGGTCTGTTATGATTAGACCTATGAATGTCATAATTCAAGCTACCCCCTAGGTGTTAATCTTTCAATAAAACATTTTTTACTTTAGTTGGACGTGTCTTATGCTCATGGTCATTGGCTGTGCTCATGATCTTGACTTATCACTACCTAAAGACCCATTCCTTATTTTAACAAGGTCAAAATTTGGGTCAATTGAGTAAAAAACTGCTCTAGTTGCTTATTCTTTTTCTCAACCAAACAGAATAAACATGAACTATAAGAGGTTCTTGCATAGGATAGTCAAAAAATCTGGAAAAATCGAGTATACGCCCCTTCATAGACTGTACAAAAGGTCGAGAGTGTTGTGTTGGGTTCTAGTTGATGGTTTATAATGTTGTTGTAGTGTCCAATATGCTACATGTAGTACAAAGTGATATCAAACTTATCTATTTTTGCCATTTCTTTGACACAGACAGAGGGAAAGTGTTGATGTAAAAGATCTATTCATTGCTCATATATCAGGGATGGACACTTTGGCATGAGGATTGAGAAATGCAGCTCAGTTGCTATAGGTAAACCTATATTCTTGACTAATGTATTTTTAGGATTTGACTTTTTCTTATATAATAATCTTCATGATAATGTTTTCCTTTCCCCTTATATTCTTTCTATGCTTACTATGTAGGATGGAACATTAACAGAGCTTGTGCAAAAGCGTTATGAATCCTTTGATTCAAAATTAGGAGTATCAATTGAGATGGCTACAGCCCATTTCATATTTCTGTTGTTCTTTTTAAGTGTTTTCTAAATCATGTCTGCATCATTATGAGATACGTAGAACATATTAGCAAAACTTGGACTAGCATGTTGTACCCAACTTGGTGCCAAAACCGGGCTGGGTCAATTTATCTCAACTTCTGAAAAAGTCACGACTATAACTTGGAATCCTGAATAAACTCAGGAAGTTTTCCATATCCTCACTTGCTAAAACTTAGGCAAGTTTTTGAAAGAAATTTTGTGAGTTGTTGGCAAGCTTGAGTCATGCTCTTACTCTTCAACCTCTTCGAGTCATTTGCTAAGCTAAGTTTTTCATAATTCATGTAGAATTTAGTTTTCATGACTGTGGATCTTGATGCCTAACTAAAATTCTAATCTGGTTTATGTATATTCTTTTACAGGAAGATGGTATCAGCTTTGAAGAACTTGAGAAGAAATCCATACAGTGGGGTGAACCTCCTCTCACATCAGGGAAGCGAGTAAGCTTTTATGGATCATTTTATGGATTGGCATTTGTGATTCTTTTGGAAACCAATTATTAGATCCAAGAAAATGTCTTGCAAAATATGTATTACCCATTTCTTTCTTGCAGAAACTCGCAGAGATGATTTTTCAGTCATACTTGTGATTGTACAATATCATTTGGATGAATATTGGCATATGATAAACCCATATTATTTAATAATGGACATGTTCAAAACCATCTCTATAGAAAACTGATGGAGAGTGCAGAACTTAAGATTTGACCACTCAAATTATTAGAAGTGATCAAAAATTGTTTTGCACAAAGCTTAGGTAACATTGGTTTTTTTATTTATTGTTAAGTTATAAATTGACTGGATTCCTACAATCAATATTGAGGAGGAAATGAAGTATATGGGTTTTAATTTTGTTAAAGACCTAATTTTTTATGAAGGACGGATTGACTTTTGTCTCTATCTCTATCAAAAGAGAAAATCAGTGAGAATGGAATCTTGGTGGATGGAGAGTGATTGATGGCTCAATTGGAAAATTGATTTAACTTGTATCATGTTATAGAGCTCTTGTGCCTTTGTATACAAAGTATTTTTCTTAATGAAAGCTTTACATGTAATTTGATTGTTTTACATCCATGTGAAAATGGAAATTTTCTTTTATGTTTGTAAATATTCATACCATGTTTAAGTTAGAAATTTGTTATTTTTCCTTTGTGAATTTGTAATGATTTTGATAATGTTAATTTGGGTTGAGCTTATCTTTTTCTCAAAGAGGAACTTGTTGGAAAAATTTGGAGTAGTTCCTCTCATTTTGCAGATGGTACTTCTTGGACACTTTCTCACATTTTGCAAATAGTACCCACTGTAAACATGCCAATGCTAATTATGGTACTTAACCCAATAGGGACATTGAGTGAGGAATATAACAAAGCTGACTAGTATGAAAGATAGACCCCAAGACCTCTTGCATTAAGCTCAAAGCTTAACCACTTGAATTACCCAACCAAACTTAAGGTTTAGTTCCTTATATCAAGAGTAAAGAAGAAATAATGCATGAGGGCTTTAATGATCTAAGTTCATGATAGTAAATCAGGGTCATGTTTCCAAAAGGGCATGATCACATAAAAGTTAATTTTACAATAAAAGGCATGATCACATAAAAGTTGATTTTACAATAAATGGCATGATCACATAAAAGTTCATTTTACAATTTGTTGTATTATTTAGGGTCATTTTATACTATGATGCAACAGTCTGTTTTCCTGAATTGTGTGCACTATGGACTAGTGATTGTGGTATCACATAACTGCAAGGTAACATTAACAGCAACCACAAATATTTCTTCCTTTGCAATACACATGTCAACTTCATCTATAGCTTGTGCAAATGCTGGAGCAGGATTCAGTGAAAAATAGACTGCCGGTTCTAGAAGCTAGGGCATGGTAGCCTATTAAGGATCTAGTTCTTTGTTTTAAGTTAAGATAGTCTTGACTCTCAATAGAAAATGAAAATAGTTGTTTGTCAAATGGATATTACTTCATCAATTACATCGATATGGTATCACTTTTCTATGCCTTCATTACACATCTTGCATATCGACTCTTCAAGTCTCAACAACCTTGCAAACTATGAGAAAATTCAGGCCTTTTGCTACCACTGAAGAGCCTGAGAGCCATTGTAAGAAATTCCTCATAGAGAGACCACATGACATATAGTAAATGCATTTGTTTTTTGTTCCATGCAATACATATCCTAGGGAAATCCACTAGGTACTTCGCATTCGGACGATGGTACCTAGGGTGAACTAGATTCTTCAAGGCTCAAGGCCAATACAACAATATACTCATTAAGAGCTCAACATGTCACTTAAGGAAATTGATCTTGGGTGGGGTGAATAATACTCTCACAAATTCTTGAGCTAGATGCAATTGACAATAAATGTCTTTTTCTAAGCTCATGGATATTGATTTTGGTTGGATGCTACGTTGAGCATCCAATCCCTCATCTGGTTTAGTATTTGGCCATATATCATTTTACTTGCATTTTATGTGGAATTGTATGTGGTTAGCAGTTGATGTCATAATTAAATAGACAATATCGTGTTTATCAAGGCAACCTAAAAAGGATTATGGCATCAAGATTTCAAAGCTAGCCAAGACTTGGTCTAGAACCCAACTATAACGGAACTTATGAAGAGTTTTAGCCGATTTGGAATGTGAATTTACTAAAATACCTTCTGAAAAATACATTTTAGAAGACGATGCCAATAAAAGTCTTTAATTGTTGCCAATGGGTTTTTGAACGTCCATCCTCGTCAACTGTTAATCATTTTAAACTTTGGAGTATTTATGTGAGACATAATGAGTATGTGACCATTGAATAATGTCCTGATAGGGGTGCACTCTATATGCAATGTTACAAAATTTTAAACACAACGTTGTATGTTTTTGTCTTAAGCTCTGATCTTTTTCAGGCACCTGGAAAAAAATGTATTTCTTGTATATGTGTAGTTAACACACTATCAATGTTAATCCTATTGGAGGTCATCCACTTGTTATCCCTAGCTAGCACTTTGATTTGAACTTTTTCACATTGTATGTTTTTGCCTTAAGATTTGATCTTGTGCAAGCACCTGGAAAAAAATGACAAACTAGTGTTAATTTAGGAAATGAATGTGATCTTTGTGGGTGAAGTAATTTGCATCTACAATATACATCGAAAGAAGAAAGGTGCATTGTAGAATGCATGTGGGGTATCATGTCAATATACTAGGTAGAAATATAAAGGTGTATAAAAAATGTAAATGAAAAAATAGATCCATGCAATATATAGTGAAAATAGGGGTTTTTTAAAATTGGGAAGGCATATTGGGAGGGGGTTAAAAAAATGATTTTTAGGTATTTTCCAATATTTTTTGAAAATAGGGGTATTGTTTCATATGCCACGAACAAACATGTTATGGCATGGTTTCACTAAGTCAAGACCCCATGGTTAGGAATGAAGTAAGAAGCACTAGGAAAAAACAAGGTAAGGAATGCTCCTATTAAATAAATGTTATCTTCTGAGAAAAAGAATGAACAACAAAGAGATGGGAATAAAATTACAAAAACAGAAGAAGTAGGAAAAACTGCTAATTTTAATTTGGAGCATGAAATTAGTGAAATCAATATTCCTATTCCATTAAGTGAGTTGGATAGGAATAAGTCTTACATGGAGCATACTCTTAAAATTTTGAATTCCTTAGCTACTCCTATCCCTTCAGATGTGATTAATTTGCAGGATGAGAATCCGACCATTATTTTTGGCTCTAAAACATTTTATCAACCATATGATAAATATGATTACCCTCCTCCATTTTATATCACACTCACAGTTCATGATCATATGCTACACAACTACCTTCTAGACTCTGGTGCTTCCCATCATCTCATGCCCAAGGAATTCATGGAAGCATTAGGGATTCCTATCACTAAACCCTACCATGATATTTACGCCTTTGACTCTAAAGCACTAAAACACCTTGGAGTCATTAAAGATATGGTAGTCGGCCTTACACAATTTCCCATGAAAAGTGTACTCATGGATGTAGTCATAGCTGACATCTCTCCTAAATTCGGTATGTTATTATCATGATCTTGGGAAAAAAGGGTAGGAGGAACCATTCAAATGGATACTTTTTATGCTACAATATTGATGTTTGGAGGTGAGCACATAAGACTTTATAGAGAAGTTCAGCTTGCATATCTGGTCAGTGATAGTAAAAATCCTACAAATCATCCAATTTATTCAGTTCAAGAGAATTTTGGTTCTTGCATTTTGCATTTGAATGACGACACTACAGATGTTTTATAGGTTGAGAAGAAACATGCAAAACAACCTAATATAAGGGATCCATATTATTTGTGGAAAATTTACTTCGATGGGTCATCATGTAAATATGGAGCAAGAGCAGATATTGTACTTATTTCTCCTCGAGGTGAGCCTTATTTCATTGATGTATAAGCTGGAATTCCAAACAATGAATAATATTTCTGAATATGAGGCTTTAAGTATTGGATTAAGTGCTGCACAAGATTTAGGCATTCAACAAATTATTGTATTTGGTGACTCCGAATTAATTGTACAACAAGTAAGGGATGTATATCAGGTTAAACAGTCTTTGTTGAAAGTATATCGAAATGAGGTATGGGATTTGATTGATAAATTTTCCATTGCTTTCAACGTAACTTATATTCCAAGAGACCATAATCAAACAACATATTCATTGGTTTTAGTAGCACCTTATTTTAAAGTTCCAAAGTTAACTCATCTTAAGTATCGAATTGAAGTAAGATATAGACCCCCAGTTCCAGATAATATTAAACATTGGAAGGTTTTTCATGATGATCAGGAACTTAAACAATTTCTTGAGTTAACAGAGGATTTTTCTAATTTATTGATTGATCGGGATCAATATATTTATTGGAATAAAAGAGGTTCATGCATAAATAATTCAATTGGAAATCATGAGATTGTTGAATTAAAAGGGAATTTTATTCCTAAAGGACTTTTACCTCTTGAAAGATTATTCTCAAAGGATGATACCTTATTAAAACCTACAATACAATCTATTGAATAAATGTCTTAAGTTATAATATTGGTTCTGAAAATGAGCCTAAAATGATTAAGATATCAAAGACACTTTCAAAAAAGAAAGAAATAGGTACATCAAGTTACTAAAAGAATTTGTTGATATATTTGCTTGGTCATATGACGATATAAAAACTTACAATACCAACATAATTCAACAAAATATTCCTCTAAATCCAAATACTAAGCCTTTCAGACAAAATCTTAGGAGACTTAATCCAACATTACTTCCAGTCATTGAAAAAGAGGTTAAAAATCCATTAGATGCAAAATTCATTATACCTCTGAGATAATCATCTTGGATAGAAAATTTGGTACCAATATGTAATAAAAATGGAGAAATCAGATTGTGTGTGGATTTTCATAATTTGAATAGATGTTCCCTAAAAGAGAATTATCCCTTTCCTACTATTAATCAAATTTTGCAGAGAGTCGTAGGTTCCCAGAGGATATCTATGATTGATGGATTCTCTGGTTACACTCAGATTGCAGTACATCTAGAGGATAGGGAAAAGACAACCTTTACAACTCCATGGGGGACATTTACGTATGATAAGATTCGTTTTGGGCTCATGAATGCATGTGCTACATTTTAGAGAGCTATGGATATAGTTTTCGTTGGTGAAAAATAAAATTTTGTGGTTATATATTTAGATGACATAACAGTGTTCTCTAAATTTGATGATGAACATTTGAAGCATTTAAAACAAACTTTTCTTAAATGCAGGAAATATGGATTATATTTGCATCCTAAAAAATCTCATTTTGTTATGGCAGAAGTCAAGCTCTTAGGTCATATAGTCTGTGCTGAAGGAATTAAAATTGATCCAGAATGGGTTAAAGCCATCACGAAAATCACTATACCCAGATATAACAAAGGATTTCAATATTTTCTTCGAAACATAAATTTCTTAAGGTGGTTTATTCCTTATTTTGCAAAAATTATCAAACCAATCACTGAAATTTTTAAGAAAGATAAAGAAATTAAGTGGCCAGCTAAGGCTAGGGATTCATTTGAAAAGATAAAGCAAGCATTAATAGAAGCACCAGTTTTAATAAGTCCTGACTTTTCTAAAGAATTTTCATTTTTTTCATTTGCATCTAAAGATACTATAGCTGTTGTTTATTACAAAAGAATTCAGATGTTTTAGAACAACCAGTTTCATTCTTTAGAAAAACCTTGAGAGATTCAGAGTTAAATTATAGTATGATGGAAACACAAGCTTATGCATTGTTTAAAGCTCTGAAATTCTTTAGATTTATGTTTTGCACTCTAATATTTTGGATTATGTTCCTAACATAGTAGTTAAAGAAATTTTGGTATAGCCTGACAGTGAGGTAAAAAGAGGAAGATGGATATCTAAAACCATGGATTATGATGTTGACAATAATCCTACCAAATTGGTAAAGGGACAAGTTCTAGCAAAAATTTTGGCAGAATCAAATTGTTAGGTGTTAGATATTCATATGGTGAATAAACAGTCAGTAGATGATGCATCAACAAAATATGATAAAGAGTAGATTTATAACAGGTATCTTGATTCTTCATGGTATGAGAAAATTGATTATTTTCTGTTGCAGATGCAATGTCATCCTGATCTGAATAAGAATGCATATAGATCATTAAAACTTAAAGCTTTGAAATATGTTTTAATTGATTAAGTTTTATTTTGGAAAGATCCTGGAGGCATATTGCTTAAATGTTTGGATAGAGCAGAGGCTGATGTTATAACTGAAGAATTACATGGCGGTGCATGTGGGGGACATAAAGATTGGAAAGCAACTACATTTAATATTTTAGGAGCAGTTTACTATTGGCCCACTCTTTTTATAGATGTATATCTCCATGTCAAAGCTTGCATTTAATGCCAGAAGTTTGTTGGTAAGCACAAGTTGCATTCATTACCCTTAAAACCAATTGCAGTAGATGCTCCATTCCAACAAAGGGTTTTATACTTTATAGGATAAATTCATCCTACTTCCAGTGGCTAGCAAAAGTGGATTTTGACTACCACTAATTTATTTACCTAGTGGGTGGAAGCAATTCCCACAAGAAGAGCAACATATAAAGTCATTATCAGTTTTCTTCAAGATAATATTCTGAGCATATTTGGTTGTCCAAGGAAGTTAGTTACTAATAATGCTCCAGCCTTTAAGTCCAAGTATATGGTAATTTTTTGTGAAGAAAATAACATCATATTAAAGCATTCCACACCTTACTACCCTTAGAGGAATGGATTAGAAGAATCCACTAATAAGAATATTTTGAATAGTATTATGAAGATGTTGTTTCAAAATAAAAGGACTAGGGATATCAAATTAAAGTATGCTCTTTGGGAAGATAGGGTAACTGTAAATAAATAAATTGGAACATCATCTTTTTGTTTATGGAATTGATGCAATATTTCCTGTCAAACTAAGTTTTCCAGTAATCAAGTTTTTGCAATATGAAGAAGAGGAATTTGATGAAATTAAAAGAATGATGTTTCAGATAATCAAGTTGCAACAAGAAAGAGAAGAAATAGTGGAAAAAGTTGAAATTTACAAAAAGAAGGTAAAAGAATTTTTTGACAAAAAGATCCGAAAAGACACTTTCTCAGTTGGAGATGCAGTTATCAAATAGGATGCATGAAATGATGAAAAAGGTAAGCATGGAAATTTTGATAATTTGTGGTTGGGGCCTTTTAAAATAATTAAGATTTTGGGAAATGACACTATTGTTTTACAAAATTTGAATGGTGATGAGGCTACAAGCCCAGTAAATAGGTGGTTCTTGCAATATTTCCATACATACTGAACTGAAGTATTCATATTCATTGTATATATCATTATAGTTTTTTGTATATAAGACTCCATCCCAATAAAGCAATTTGATTTCAGAGGTATGATTCTAGTAGGTTTTCTGAAGACACATTGTCAAGATGTTCTTAAAGCTTCATAGGGAGAGATTTATCCCCAATCAGAGCCATACATTATTTCTAGATTTGTATCTTAGTTTTACTTCAAATATTTTTTACTAGAAGACCTTTTTTCTCTAGTATTACCTTAGTTTATCTTTTGAATCTTGGTTTACTTTAGTTTTACCCTAGTTCTTAGGTTCTTTTCAAAAGTTTATTTTATCATTGTTCTATTTATTAAAACATGTAAGGCTCATTTTCATTAATATTTCAAGTTATCAAAGTTATCTTCTCTTAATATGAAATTTTTATGTGCACATGGACGAATATATGCTACGGTTGTTCTTTATACCAAGTAGGTAAATGAGGTCATACCTACAAAAACATATTTAGGTACATATATTACTAAACACGAATCAACAATGGAGCTCCTTTTCATGGAATAAATCTTCCAAGTTGCTTCACCATATGTTTTTATATTTTCATTGTAACTCACTTAATCTAATAAGTCAATTCATTCTTCCAAGTTGCTTGACCATATGTTTTATATTTTCATTGTAACTCACTTATCTAATAACTCAATTCATCAACCATGTATAAGGCATGGGTTGGAACTTTTTAATTGGTTCACTATTGAAGTGCATGGGTGGGAGCACATACATAAAGCAATGATACATGGAAAATATTATATATTTTCTAACATCAGCAAGTAGTGTCTTTATATATGCCACTAGTTTTTACAACTTCATATTTGAGCTTTATTGATTTTCTCCTTATCAAATTTATCCTTGGGATTACATGAGCACTTACATGTAATTACCTATGATTTATATTTGTTTCTAAAGCATGTTATTGGTTGTCTTCAAATTGTTAGCAATTAATTACAATCACACCATCACAAAATGCAAAAATATGTTGGACGATTTCCAATTAAGGCATGAAAGAAAATAATTTAATTCACTTGGGATTCAGGGGTTTCAAACTGAAGCATAATACTTTCTATTGTGTGCCAAACTAGACCTAAACAAGTGGCCATAAGAAGAAAAATAGCCAGCTGACTATTATTTGAGCATGTGCACAACGCATGAAGGGAATCCTTACGACCCACATTCGGTGAAGAAATTTTTGAGATAAATAGAGTCATATGCACTATTTGTGAATCTATAGTCGTTGTGGAAGTGCCCAAACCTATGAAATCATGTGCTCTTGTTGTTTAGTGGTTGAGCTAATTGGAGGACGGCATGTGTGGATACCATGGTGGAAGTAGTCACATGCCTAAGTTTGAAGAAGAACCTACACATAAAATTGAGGAGCCACCCTACCTAGTTAATCCTAGGACCGTAGTCTATGAAAGGAATCCATCGTGCGTACCTGCACTAGTCTAGTCTTTGGTGCATGGAAGAAAAGGGTTGTATCATGTGAGCGAGGAATTTGGAGAAGAGAAGAATGAATTTTTTGTGCAAATTATTGTGTTTTGCATCCCACTTTAGAGCAAGTGACGTATGGGGAAGAGCAAAAGACTCGCACAAGCCCAAAAACCCAAATTCAATACTTATAGCAATATACATGTAAAACAAAATCAATACCTATAGCAGTGTACATGAAGGTAATATTGCATTCAGCAATGTATTAATTGTTGGATCTACAATTGAAGAAAATGAAGATTTGTCTTGTACTGTACTTGAAATATCCCATTAAACTATTTGAGAATGGTAAAAAAATTTCATATATATATTTTAATTTCCAAAATCCAACCAGTCATATTAACTTTGTATTATTCGTTTATAAAGTTTAGACTACAAGACATTTTCTTAACACCATGTAATAATTTAAAGTACACTTATTACAAATGAATTCTCACATATAATCATTATGTAAATTGAATCCACCAAATCTTTCAACATGTATTCACTTGAGGCTCTCAACCGAAGATGGAGTTTGTTGTCTTCCCATGGATTACATGTAAATCTACTAGGTTAAGTTTACTATTTATGTCCTTAATCTTTGTTCCTAACTTTAACATAGTAAGTACAATTTCCATAACATAAAATACTTGTGTTAACTTATTTACATCAACATAACACTTTTCATTTGCAGAGTACCATGTGAATCTTATTTAGCATTGAATCTATAATAAAAAAAATACACTCTCTTCACTTGTATTCTTATTTAAAAGAAACATATGAACTAATCTCACAATCCTATTAACATGTAATGGTTAAAGGCTCTCAACCAAATAAAGGATATATAATTTGATATAGCACAAATAATCCTTTTAAATACTTATGCATGACCTTAAGAAGCATAGTCAACAATCATACCACCTCATTTTTACTCAATTTAATGGAGACGAATATCAATCACCAAGTTAATTATGAAATTCACTTGCAAACATTTATGTTACTGATCATTCCAAGGTAACTATTTTACAAGTTCAACTTATATTTTCTAGTAGGAAAAAATTGTCAGAGTACCTTTAACTCTATACTATTTTGTGAGCAAAATCCTCGTAATGCCAACAACTTTCCTTAATTACAATATTTAACTCCTTATCTACAAATCAATTATCCTTTATAAAGTGTGCATTCAATTAGTAAGATAGGGTTGTAGAACAATAGCATAAGTACATAAGACAATACAAGGAAAACACATAAGCACCAATACAAAAGAGGCACCAATCTATGTGGTTCACCCAAAATTGGGCTACCTCCATAGATAATTTGTTAGTCCCTTTATTAATTCATCCAATAAACAAGAGAATACAATCTACATCATAGCTGCCGCAACTTTTTCTTCTTAATAAATTTTTAATTTAACCCCACAAATTGCTTCTCCTCAAGAAGGTAAGTGGCTACACTAGGAACTAACAATCTCACTCCATGTATTAAATTAAAATTACAAATATTACAATTATCCATGTTCTCAAATTTAAATCTTGATTCTCACACTCGATTATTTCCTCTTATTAATTATAAAATGAATTCACTAATCATATTGTTAATTATAAACTTATGACTAGCAAATTTATTCTTAACTAACCCAATGCCATCTACATCTACCATAGGCATTATCTATTTAAATAATGTCAACAAGGAGAAGGTTTTCTCATTTCTCACCATAGATCATGAACGATGAGTTAGGAAGTGAGGCCTATCCTTTCTACACATGTCGTTTCTCCCTTTGANATATATATATATATATATATATATATATATATATATAGCTTATGTAGAATCTATGGATTCATTGCAATTGAGGTCACTCTCCTTTTCCAAAGTATAGTATAACACATCTATATTGGGGAATTATGACTTCTCATACAAGGAACCATAACTTACTTTCCCATCCAGCAATCCATATATAAAATTATAAATCAATAGCTCAAATAAACAATTTGAGGTTACATTCATTATCATGGGAGCAAGTCTTTTTTTTAACACCAAACTTTCAAGATCATAGGATCCGGGAGCTAAAATGGGTTCAAGGTCTAATTCATGTGACCATCCCTGAGAGGCCACTATAGTTGGAGTACTTCACAATATTCAATTACTCAATTTCAAACTCAAACTTTGAATAACTATAGTATTGAGGAGCTAGCTCTCACTAGTAGAGAAAGTGAGATACATGACTATAAATGTTAGTCATGTGATTGCTTGAAAGCTAAAAATGACTGAATTAGAGCAACCTAGCTAACAATGACCAAATAAATGACTAAGTTAATCATCGGGGAAAAAATAGTTAGTCAAAAACTATAAATGACTCAAAAAGCATATTAATTACACTATATGAAATTCTAATGAAAGTGTTATTTTATATAACATATTATAAGTTATTAGAAACATTATATAGAAAACAATATATTGCAATTTAAATAAAACATTTATTGATTACCAATTTATTTTGTAAAACAATTTTGTGGCTGTAGGTTCATTGTATGATTGAGGGAGGACCTAGGGTTGATCTCCCTGCATTATAAAATGTACACAGTGTACATGCGAGTGGGAATTTTGGGAATGATTTATCATTTTGTAGCAATGCTGCAAAAAAATCGACGTAGTGGAAATTATTTGTGTGAGTGCCATGCATAGTGGGGAGTTCATTACAGATGCTCATTGTTGGTTCCTTGCTGGTGTGGAGTTCATTGTTAATTTATGTATGGGTGTTTGGGGTTCTTCAATCACACCGGGTATCGTTATTAGGGGATTTGGGTATTTGGGGATTTGAGGTTTATTTGTGGCTTCGAGTCGTTTTATCTATTTGAGGGTTTTTAAATTGGAGTGTGGGAGCTTTGCAAAGAGTTTTCCTTGATATTTTGGGAGTTTAACCTATACAAACTAAGTCGAACAAAAATCCTAATCATTGGAGCCTGCAGGATTTGGGGATTTGGGTATTTTTCGAACTGAGCCAAGCAGACAGCTTTAGCATTGGAGTCAACAGGATTTGGGGATTTGGGGTTTTAGTTATTTCCTATTTTTTAGTTGGAATCTATATAAACATGGCACCTGACATGGCAAATAATTTATCCTTGTATCGAATGTGGAGGCTTCTGAAGAGGAGGCTAGGAAATTCGTAGTTGTTAATATGATCTGCAACAAATTCGTAGTGGATGAGACCCTATACAACAAATTCACATGTATGTTTGTGCTTTTTGGATTCATTTTATTGTTTTGTACTATTTCACCAGATAACTCTTCTTGAATGATAGACAAACACCATCTTGTCTTTGTAGAAATATCCTTCTTTGTACCATTTCGGTAGCTAGCAATGGTCTATATAGAAATGATCTTCTATGTACTTATTCCCTAGAACATACATTTTCCACCTTGGATATCAAATATCTCTTCATTCTTAGGCATTTACATCAAATCTTGTCATTCTAATTTCACTATTATCAATCATTTGTATGCCCTAATATGAATTGAAACCATAAAGTATGCCTTAAAATAAATTTAAACCATAAATTTAGTCATTTTCATTCCCAAAGGAAATCAAAACTCCAATTTACTCATAAAAATCAAATCAATTTCACGATGTGCATATATATTCGTGAGCATCCCTATGAATCAAAACCAATATTCACAAATATGCAAATTTTATCAAGTATATAGCAAGTTTACATTGAACTAAAAGACATTTAGAGGAGAATTCATATCTTCCCCAAAATACATAAGCAAAGATGCTAAATGGCCTATAGAGTCCAAAAAAATTCATTCCCTGACAAATAATAACATATCAAAATCCTTTCCAATATTGGGGTTTTATTCATCAATAGCATCATTTACCCATCCTCTAGGCTCTATCCCTTGCCACTACCCAGAATATCAAAGTTGGTCCTCCAAGGACATTAATCAAAACCTTATAGTTTTGATCAAACTTAGGATAATCCAAGTGTTAAAATAAGGTAGAGAAGCTTCTCATGCTTAATACATGTTTTCACTTGAGTGAAGGGTACATTTTCATTAAGGTCAAGACAACATAGTTCAACAATAGGCTCTACCAACATCAAGATGCATAGGTAGGTTGATGTGTTTGATTACGTGCCAATCACATATTATCATACATGATAGAATCCAATAGAAACCTTGAAATCCTAAAAGCTTGAAAACTGTTAATTTTGTTGAATTCTAGATCCCCAACCACTATACAAAAATATGCAAATTTTCCCATGTGTATATAGAAAGAGTGCATACAACTAAAATAACCTCAAGTGGAATACATCTATTCCCCAAATTACTTATAAACAAATACGCTAAATGGCCTATAGAGCCCAAAAACATTCACTCTACAACAAATAATTACATATATCAAAATCATTGCCTATATTGGGATTTTATTCATCAATAGCACCTTGTGACCCCTTATCTAGGCTCTATCCCTTGCCTCTACCCGAAATCTCAAAGTTATTCCTCGAAGTGCATTAGTCAACACCCTATAGTTTCGATGAAACTTCATAATCCAAGCCTTAAAATAAGGTATAGAAGTTTCCCAGTCAACGTATAGACATATGGCATTTAATGTATGCATCCAGCAATTGAAATTAATACACACATACGACATAAATTTAGGATGGAAAAATGTTAAATGTTTATTCTTTAGTGTAAAATTTGTTCAATTTTAAATTATCAATAATTCATGTTGTTATTTGTCGTACACTAGTTTTACATTTTTCATTGCTTAGAGATACATCATTATACCATGTTTATTTTTCTAAAGTTGTTTTTATTATATTAATGATTGCAGTGACTATTATGGAACAAAATGCAGATATTTTGAGAGATATTATTCATTTGAGACATATTGGTGCGGCTTGGAGGGGGGGAGATGANTTGTTTTTATTATATTAATGATTGCAGTGACTATTATGGAACAAAATGCAGATATTTTGAGAGATATTATTCATTTGAGACATATTGGTGCGGCTTGGAGGGGTGGAGATGAACTCTACCTCAACTTGTTAGCATCATTGGAATCTATTGTAGACACTATAATTCAATCAAATGATGCATTGTATAGTATAGCATCATATAGAGAATTAAAATGACAATGATATGATGATGGCTTGAGCTACAATGATGTGAAGAAGCTCAAAGTCACCAAAGCAAAAATATATTCACATTTTAGAATGCGTGGGAGAAATGTCATTCCAGACACTAGAAGAGCGTGTATTTCAATTGAGTGGTGCATTCGTCCACCAATTAGAGATCATTGGATGGAAAAAACGTACATGGTTTTTGACATTCCTCGACACAACAAAGTATGCAGAGTTTGTGTTGGGAAAACATGTCAACTATTTTGATATGTCGGGGTTCCAGGGCGCTGGTATGGTGATGCCCCTATACCATCCAAATTATAGGCATAGAGATGCCAATCGACAGTTACCTCTAGCCCGTAGCCTACTACTTAGGCCACAAATGACCATCAAAGGAATATTGGTTGTACGCTTGTTACACTCGGGTTAATCTTGTTCATATTCTCAAGAAATCCCAAAATATGAGATAATATATAAATGCCTCTCGACGTAATTATAAAAAAATAGTATTAATTTTATAGAAAGAGAAATATTAACAAAGAAGAATTACATGTGATAGATATAATTTATTATAATGATTAAGAATGTGCGTTTCTTTTTAAGAGGTCATAAATTCAAATCCACAACACATTGTATTAGCAACGAACTAATATAACTAAACTTAACTAAGTGATAAATATCTATAAAACAGATACAATTTGTTTTTACATTAATAACATACATTTGTTGTAAATGTATACTATAAAATTTAAAATTTACTTCACAAATTATATAACTATTTCCTCCTCTCAAAATCTAAAAACTATCTCTACCATTTTGTTCAATTAAAAGAAGATATCATGTGTTATAAATATCTATTTTAAAATTTAAGAGGTTGTCTCACTTCTATTCTACAAGTATTCTTATTTAGTTTAAAATGCATTGATGGCCCCATGTACCTATGGTTTATATTATATCTGTTATTTATATGAAAATAAAAATAATAGGAGTATTGGGTGTGAGAGAAATGCTTTACGAATTAGATACCTATTTTCTTCACATTTCCAAAAAAAATATAACATTACTATGTGTAACCTGCCTAGAACTAAAAAAATAAATATTTTTTATTTATTTGAGAAAACATTATGTTAAAATTATTGTAATTTTTTTATGACCAAGATGTTCAAGAATGATTGTAATTGAATACTTATTTATTTTAATAATTAAACAGAAGAGACACCTATCCAAAGTGGACTGTTTAAAGAGTGTTCACTAACCCACTAGGAGGAATGAATAGATGTGGGAGGCTAAATGACAAGTGGCAGCACTAGCATTTCACTTTCTAGTTGTTGTAGGAAGAAAAATCCCTAAAATTGTGGTCATGTTCCATGAGAGAGGGTACTGAGCAAGTGGCTCATTAAATTCAAAAAATGACCCAAAGACAAAGGCAATCTTATAAATCCCATCAAATTGAGCAGGAGGCTCACTACATTCTATTCCAAGTGAATGAACATTGTGACTACTGCAAACTCAAAAGTCAGGAACATAAGGGATTTGATGAGGGGTTAGCTAAGGTGGAATTGCTGAGTTAAGTATGCTACTCAGTGTTAAAATTCAAAAAGTTCTATGTGTACCCTTACACAGTCTCTTCGTCCGAGTGGTTTGGTGAACAAACTCGGGGGTCCTAAGGAAGTAATATTGGTTGCTTCAGGGGATGGTTGGGTGGACCAGTCTCTTTTGGGTTTTTGTCCCCATCTACAATTTATCCGGGTTCTAATTGTTTGTTCTTTATGTGTGATTTAATTCTATATCTGTATTTTTTTTATGAAGTATTCTCGGTATCTATAGAAGTTTAATGATAATTGTTTGTATTACTCTAAAAATGAAGAAGATGTAATTACTTTCCTATGACATGATAGTCAGGTTTGGTGTTCATTATTCAACGACTATAAATCAAACATTTCTCCTCTTTTCTTTTGATTACTAGTTATAATAATGCCAACCTAATTAGTATTATTTTCTCCAATTATAGTCAAACCCTTGTTTATAGCCCAAGTCTTCACTCAGTTAGGTTTATAATATTATGTTTCTTATCAATACTAGGGTTTTAAAGAATGTAGCTTTAAACGCCTACATAACCTCTTTTAAAGACCTTAAAGTCCCTTTAGAGTTTTACTGAAAAGATTATATATGTAAATATACCTTTCAGTAATAAATAACAGATAAACTCTAATATTCAAAAGTTTCCACTCCACGAACTGTAATATCCTGAATTTCGGACCTACCAATTATACGCATGATCCTATTGATCACAATGTTTATATTGATGTTTTATTTTTATATTGGGTCAAAGACCCCACTACATATGAACATGATGATTTTCTTTGTATATTGGGCGTAAGCCAATTGTTGATGATATATGTATTATATGTTGGTTGTGTTGGGCATGGACCCTAAAGCACATGAGTGATGAAATGTTTTGTGTTGGGCATGGACCCTGAAGCACATGATCGATGAGATGTTTTGTGTTGAGTGAGAGGCTCTGGAGCACATGAGTACTTACATTTGTGTTGAGCATAAAGCTCTGGAACACATGGAAATATAATTGGAAATGTTGGGTAAAATCTCTAGAGAATTCCATGTTGATGTTGAGCATAAGCTCTGGAACATCGGATCCTTGGCCATTGTATCCCTAGGTGTATCATACAAGTACATCCTAGCATTTAGTGTTGAGAAAGAGCTCTGGAATTGTACTATGTTTGTAAGTCCCTATTATAAGTGTTGAGTATGGGCTCTGGTAAGCGCTAGCGGTTACTGAAAAGATTTAAAATCATCTTTGAGTGAAAACGAATCGAGAATAATATTGATCTCATCATACTTATTTTTAAGTGATTAAATGAAAATTTGAATTTCTGTATTCTCATCAAGTACTGAAGAAATACCACGTTATATGAGGGAAATCCAACATGCAAGCATGCTTAGAGTTGCCTAGCCTAGCAGACCTGAGCCATCTATATAATTGACCTTCATAAAGAAGTGTCGTTAAGTCTAGGGATCATGATACATGATGCCCGAAGACAAATGTTATCAAGTATTTTAATTCTATGTATTGTATACATAGTATGTAAAAAGAATTAATTATGATTAATTATATAATTGAATAAAGAAAGAAGAGAAGCTCCACCAATTATTATTTATTATTAAAGGATTAATAAATCATGAAATATCTATGAAAGACTAACTAGGAACTAGTTAAAAGTTCCTACGTTAAGAATTGAAAATTACCCCAGTAAATTAAAAAGGGTTAAATCAAGAAATCAAGGATTTCTTGATTTAACTGCCCCTTTGACTGAAAAGTATGTCTATAAAGACTCAATCCAAGCAAAGGCTTGGGGTTCTGATTTTTATCTAGGAGAATTATTATTCTTCCTGTTTTTTGGCTCTCAAGTGTTTTCTTGGAGAATTTTTCCTACAAGGAAAAGAGGATTGATTCAGAATTGATTACAAGTAGGAAACCCTACCTTAGGATCTATAAGCTACTTGCATGTTGGTGTCCAGCTCGAGCGGATCCATATTTAAACCAGGAATGGTTTCGGGTCATGGTTGGGTGGAACGTGGTAGTTCCCAAGTGATTTGGTCATCAAACAGAGGTCATATCTGCATTGAATTGTTAATGTTGGTTATTTAAGTGTGTAGGTGCAGCCATTGACAAAGCTTAAAATTCAAGTATGGAACCCTTGAAGGCCTATTCTATTTCTTTCCTAGAGATTCATTACTGTTTATGTCAAGTAATGGCTGCAATGTAATTTCTAACCCTAATGGTTAAGTTTTATGGTTAACAATCTGCTAGGGTTTGTATTTGCAATTTACTAATCATAAGTTGGAGAATTTTTATTATATGTTGTCTATGTTCAAGGTTGAATATTTCAAAAATGTTCCTGTATTAACTAGGTTTTGATCTTAGTATTATGCTTATACCTTGTTCTCTATATTTAATACTTTGCTGACATATTCCATTTGTCAGCAGAGGCTTGCCCTAAATTTTAATTGAAACTAGTTCAGTAGTAATTAACTAAAATATCAATTATGCTAACTAATACAAGTATACATTATAAACTAGATCTACTAAGAACAAATTTCATATAATAAACAAGCTAAACAAATTATTAAAGACATTCCAAGGTCTGCTCGAAATATTCATTTAAAAACAAAATACTTTACATAACAGGAACAAACATTAAATTTAATCAGAGGGATATCGTGACCATCCATGTGGTCCTTATCAAGTCTTTGCCATAAAAACTATAGTATTAACATCTATAATAAAATACCATAAATCACATGCATTATATCTTTAAAGGTCCCATATAATATTCGTTATAAACATCCACCTATAATTTTACCAAGTAACAATTCATATAACTCTATATTAATAAATAGAGGTCATGGTATCGACCCTTATGGGTTACAAATATAATTCATAAACAAATTTAAACTCCACATTAAAGACATCTCTATAGTTCTATTTTAAACAATGATTTCGTTCCTCTTAAGAAGAAAACCCTATCTTATGCCAACATAGGTCGTGACATCGAATCCCATGGATGTCCATGACCCAGGGAAAACATAAAAATAACCTTAAACATAAATCATTACCATAATCAAAATGCATAACAAAATCCATAGTGTAAATACCTAGTATCATTTCTATTATCACATATAAAATGTTTTACAATTTGGTACAGCCTAGGGCCAAATCGATGAAGGTCATATACCCAGTCATCAGCCACGACCAAGTTTCCAAATTCAACCACACAGAATAATCACACAGTCACACTACAGTAACCAAAACGATATCGTGGGTTTGCCATAATCCTGGTTGTTATGGCCATATCTATTTAAATAACAAATTACATATTAAAATGCCAACTAAGCTATCACAATCATTGGGAGAGGCACATGCCATTCATGGCATGGCCTGCACCCACTCTGAACCATTACAAAACCAAAATTACAATACTCTGTCTAAAACACAGTCTCCATTAATGCTAACGCAAAGCTTATGGTGGCAAGCCAATGGGCTACGGCACCATTGCAACAATGGTGTAGCCCATGGCATAATGCCCCAAGCTCTAGCAGCCTTCCCAAACTTAAAATACAAACAATACAAATGGAGTGTTGTGCATACTTCCAAAACCCAAACCATTATAATTATACATAGAGTAAATTCTATAGGCCTAAAGCCACGATCGAACCCAATAAGTCAACATTTAAAAAACGCAGCATTAAAATAACTACATAGTCCTGAATTTAGACAGTTTAATCTATTAAAAACACTGAACAAAATCGTATGCATTTCATACCAAAACACATTACAGTATTCACATAAAAGCCAACGCGTAGTACATTTACATAGAAGGACAAGAATCCTCTTTTACAAAAAATCAAGTATTAATAATGTTAAATGGAAAGCTGTGAGCTATGTCACCATTACAAGTAATGGTGCAGCCATGGCTCAAATGCCAAACCTCCCAACTAGAGCCAAAAACCCAGAGCAAGCTACATTACAAACCTCGAAGGCAAAGTTGACAAGGGCCATCGAAATCCCCAACCCTATAAACAATCCCAACTTAGAAATGCCAAGATGAGAGGAGGCAAGTAAGATCTTGCTAGCAAGCTTACCATGGCCGTGAAGTAGAAACCCCAAATCGAAAGCGTAGCTCTGTGCAAAACCCGCAGTGCCTTTGTTTCCACCTACAAACAAATCAATGATGGCATGAGAAGCATGACCATGCCATGGAGAAAACAACGAAGTAGTGCACTTACACAGAGTCTGGTCTAGCTTACCTGCAAATCGATGGAGGTCACCTCCCTTCTCCAACTGCGCAGAGGCCACACAAAACCCCAATGCAAAAACCACATAATGCACAAACAACAAATTCCCAAATCCTTTTCCAATCATTTTTACAAACCCTGATGGTATTAATGGCACCAGCTAGTGGCCATAAACACATCCATAAACCCTCACCATAGCTTATGGATCGTCGTTATATTACATACCAACCAAGTCATAAATTTAAACCCTTTATCATATAGTTTCGCCACCTTCCAATATCAATGCAGACATAATACTAATGACATGGTATTTATACCATAGTCTTCCAACCTTATAGTATGCACAGGCCTTAACACTATTGTATAGTGTTTACAATGTCATCCCCTTAGCATCAAAATATTATGTTATTACATTCCCTTTGATAGATCATATAGGTAGCATTTGCGCAAAGGTCTTTAGTCTAGGTTTTGTAGTATTTAGGATTGATGGCAAATGTAGTATGCCATAATGCCCTCGCTAGGAAGAACAAGCGTAAGTTTCCAAACTCGTAACCAAGGCAGACCTGCAAAATAGAAACAAGAGAAGAGTAATTAATTAACCAAGAGATAGATAATTAATAATGGTAAGGATAGTAAGTTAATTCACAACACCTAGTTAATTAACTAAGAAAGATAATTAATGAACATAGGGCTTACCTGAGTCGTAAAATGGAACAGTAATAGAAGTGCAAGGTGGAACTGGAAGTATAACTAGGAATTGAACTGCTTCAAGTAACCAATAATCTCGATGTCGCCCTATAAGTCAATAAATAAGGTGCCTTAGTTCGAATGAACTAAGTAAGCTTGTATAATGAAGAATGACCTTACCTCTTAGATTTTCATGGGAGAACGAGTCCCGCCACTCCACCACTTTGTTTACCATCAATAAAGTTAAGTTAGTTTTTATTAAATAAACAAAGTACACATGTGCAGGAGAAAAACAATGATCTATACAATTCATTAATTTACCGACAATAATAACTAAGATGTATCTATAGTTTAAATAACATAATTAAGACATAAGAAGTAAACGAGCTAATAATCACTGAATGGATAAGGGATTAACAAGACAATATGGGTAGTTTCTGAAGAGATCGAAAGTATAAGTAGCACATGTAATTTCGCACGAGTAATAATGGTCCCCTTTGGGTAGTTTTCACTAGCCTATAAAAAAAACTTATTTTCAATTTTTGGGGACATTACAAGTGGTATCAAATCCCAATTTCAATACTAAGAGGCGTATGGGTGCACCAGGAATTCACGCAGAGAAAATAAAGTATGATAAGTAATTTTTGTTACTAACAGATATTTTTTCTGCTATTAAAATTTTTTGTGTTTCAGGAAATTTTTTACAGCACTGTTCGGTTTATGAATACTGAGAAAGAAAATAGCCGACAGGAAGAAATGACCACCCCCACTCTGGAAGTGAACTTGGTGGTCGAGCTAAAATCTGATGTGCTAAAAATTTTTCATAGTATTCAAGTTGAACTAAAACATTTTAGAGAATACAGTCTAAATGAAAGAAAGGAACAAGAAGATATAAATGAAGCATTATTACATAACATGATGGGAGGGAACCCGCAAGGTAAACCTACCCAGTCCACCAACAGATCCAAAAGAGAAAATTACCATGAGCGGGCCAATAGCCCAAGAGAAGTAGAAAAAGAAGGTACACCTGAAGCAATTAAAGGAAATCAACATAGTCCTGCTAGTGATGACTCACTTTCTCCATAGAGAAAGAGGCAAAGAAATGATGATAGTCTTCAGGGGGGAGTTTCGAAAAATAAGAGCCCTGACCTATGAAGGTGAAGTAAATATAGGAGAAAAGGTTGAAGAATGGTTGCTGGGAATGAGTAAGTATTTCCAGGTTCATAACTATTCAAGTGTGATGCAGGATAGGCTTTCCATCTACAACCTAAATGGTAAGGCAGCAAGATGGTGGCGATATTTAAAGCACACCAAGAAAGATGAGTTGCGAGAAATAAGTTGGGAAAACTTCCAAAATATTTTCCAAGAAAAATACAGGTCAGAAAGGTTCTTTGACTGCAAGGTAAAAGAGTTAAATGAACTGTGCATGGGGTCCATGACTATGGACACATTTATAAATAGATTTCTAGATTTGCTGCATTATGTACCGTATATCAAAGAAAAGAAGGTGAAGATCCAGCAATTCCTAGGATGTCTTCCTCCCAGTTTTTGGGATAGGATTGAATTTGACATGCCAAAGACTCTGGATACTGCACTACACAAGGCCCGACTCTACTGTGAGCATGGGCAGTTATGGCAAGAAAACCAGAACCAAAATAGAGAAAAGTCACTAGTACATATGGGCGGATTTTTCCACATTAGTTTTCCACGTTTTTTTACTTTCGTGGAAAAATCAAGGGTAAATTATGCATTTTTACAATTTTTTTTAAGGAAGCCCCGACTTCCGTCGCTATATCCACGCGAGCCCTGCCTTCCGTCGCTATATCCACGCAAGCCCTGACTTCCGTCTCTATATCCACGCGAAGGTAATATTAGGTTTGTTTATTTGGATAAGCCCGCGTTTATTTGGATAAGCTCAGCCCAGTGACACCTCTCGGTTCTGACCCTTTCGATTGCCCCTCCAATTCGACTTCGTGCATGAATCTTCGATTTCACAGGAGGAGAGGGCCATTGCAGAGAAAGGATTCTATTTGCATCCCTCGGCTAACAGTGATGTCAATAAACCACCTTTACTCTGCTTCTGCATAAATATTCAATTTTTTTTATTCCTAGAAATCTTTGGAGAAAACTGCAGTAAATTGCCAATATCAACCTTGATGTGAACTATAGTGGGACAAATGCGCAGAGTGGCTCTCGGGCCAGAGGCACATTAGCAAATACCCATTCTCAGATATACATTATTTTTCATTCAGCATCAACATAATGCAATGGTTTGGTTCTCCTGGATTCTCTCATGCCAAAGGACCAACAGGGTTTAGAGTTTAACCAACCAGGGATAGGTATTCTTCATTTTTCTCAAGACCCAATTTCTGGTTCCTATCCCCTCGTGGCTTTTTTTCTTTAGATACAGTCTTTAACTCGGAACACAATGGCTGGGGCGGTTTATGGTATATCTGGAACCCTCCATTGTCCAGCAGAGCTCTGTGTAAGGTCTCTGCAGGCTAGAGAAAGCCACCTATTTCACTGCCAGGAATCGCCCTTCAGGCCTGGATGCAGATTTGGAAGGAGGATTTCGAGTAATGGGACAAGACTGAAGGCAAATTCTTTGTTTTCCATTAACAGTTTCTCCAGTTTGCTCGCATATTCCAAATGGACATATGCGCAGACAGCTTTTGGAGGAGCTCTGGATTTTAGAGGTAGTTATCCAAGTAGTTTGATTGAAGATTCAAGTATCATGGCCTTGAATGCTAAATCAGGGGAGCTCTCCACTGATGAATCAGATGGTATGTCATAAACTTTGCTTCCATTTCTGTATTCTATTTTGCAGGATTATTGTTTTAAAACACCACGGTTTACATCTATTATTGTAATGATAATGATCGATTATATCTATTGGTGTAGAAGGTGTGGTTGTATTAGTTATTGGAGGAGGAGGAAGAGAACATGCACTTTGCTATGCCTTGCAGCAGTCATCTTCTTGTGATGTAGTGTTCAGTGCCCCAGGAAATGCTGGCATAGCAGATTCAGGAGATGCGACTTGTATATCAGATCTTGACATTGATAACAGTTCAGTGGTAATCTCCTTTTGTCAAAGGTGGGGTGTTGGATTGGTTGTCGTGGGTCCAGAAGCACCTTTGGTTGCCGGTCTTGTAAATGATCTTGTTAAAGCATGAATCCCTACTTTTGGCCCTTCATCAGAAGCAGCAGCTTTGGAGGGGTCAAAGGATTTCATGAAGAAGCTGTGCGACAAGTATGGCATCCCTACAACCAAGGTTCTTGACCTAAATAATTATTTCATCTGGTCATTTTCTCATTTACTTCTTACCAGTTGAAATGATCAAACTTTATCAATACAATATCATAGATTTGCTAACTGATCTTAGAGTTATGACATGCAAAAAATTTCAATTGTAAAATAGACTTATTGGTTAAGATATCCTATCCTCAAATTTGTCTCTAATGTTTTACTTGATCTATTTGCAGTACCAAACTTTTACCAATGCCTCAGATGCAAAAAACTATATAAAGAAACAAGGGGCACCTATTGTTGTGAAAGCTGATGGCTTGGCTTCTGGGAAAGGAGTTTTTGTTGCACAGACCCTGGAAGAAGCCTATGGCACAGTCGATAGCATGATTTTAAAAGGAAGTTTCGGGTCAGCTGGTCATCGAATTATTGTGGAGGAGTTCCTTGAAGGAGAGGAAGCTTCATTTTTTGCTCTTGTTGACGGTGAAAATGCCCTTCCTCTAGCTTCAGCACAGGATCATAAACGTGTGGGTGAAGGAGATACAGGTCCAAATACAGGAGGAATGGGGGCATATTCACCGGCTCCTATCTTGACAAAGGAACTCGAGTCACTGGTGATGAAATCGATTATAATTCCAACAGTGAAGGGAATGGAGGCAGAAGGTTGTAAGTTTGTGGGGGTACTCTATGCTGGATTAATCATTGATTACAAATCTGGTTTACCAAAACTTCTCGAGTACAATGTTAGATTTGGAGATCCTGAATGTCAGGTCAGTGTGCTTGCTTTTCTTTTCTGTTTGTCTAATGCTTGCTTGACTAATATTCTAGGTCAATGTGCCCTAGCTGTGCATCCATAATTTTATGTTTACATGTAACTTGTAACTACTAGTTTGTTTAAGTTCTAGCTGAGATTTCCCTGTACTGCTTGTGGATACTCCCTGATTTGATCAAAACCAGACGCTTCCCTTGAGTAATACAGTCCTATTAATTGCAACCATAAAGAGACAAACCCTATGCACCCCCCATGTAATGCTGAGATAAAGTATTAGTTTATGTCCTGTTGCACTTGCATGCTTCCAATTGATAAGAAAGTTGAAGATAATGGCAGTCACATGTGCGCCTTTTTCATAGGTTTCGTTTTCAACATGAGTTATGGTTAGTGCACCCATCTTTAAACACCCTCATAGTGATGCGTGCCTTTAAACAATTAACTTTGAATAGGAGCCTTATTCTACATGTGCTCCTTGCCTGCATGAGAACCTAACAGCAACATGAGCAATAGCATCAAGTTGACTAATTTACATGCCTCTCTGACTTAAAAGCTCAGAAGTTAAAACAGCCACTTTCCACCTGCCACTTCATCTATTTTTTAGCTGCCTGTTATCAACACATAAAGACTGAGGTGACACCTTCATGGTTGTGAAAACTCTACCACAATTTATCAGTCTTCAATTATCGTCTTCAAAACTGTTGTTTGACAGCAGCGAGGGTTTTTTGCAAGCATGAGATTTGTAACATGCCTCATCTTAAGGATACATTCACTGCTATAAATCAATGTGGTTCCCTTCTTCAGATAGCAGGTGTTCTGGTTTTAATGTTGCTTCAAGAATTTGAAGAGATTCTCCAACTTTCGCCAGAGGTGTTCACAGCTAACCCTGACTTATCATGGCTTGTTGTTGGTCACACACCTAATTCAACACCAACTCCAGATGCATTGGACCTTGCAAGCATAGCTTGTGATTTCTGTCATTTCAGCATTCGATTAAAATTAGCATCATCGTTAGTTTTACCCACATGGACTGATACCTAGGATGATGATCTTTGATGTCACACATCAACTTCTACTAATTTATTGCCACCAATAAATGCAGGATGTGAAATATTTATGTATTCCATCTCTATTTCAATAAAATACCCAATCATTATCTCTGCTGGAGCCAGGCCTTTGCATTAAAAGTTACCTACAATTTCATCCAGACGTCATGAGAGTACCGAAAACCTTTCCAGCTTAGGTTCCTTACATTCATGGGCAATTAAGTAACTCGTCATAAATAAAGCATGCACACTGAATACTTGGATCTAATAGCCAAGATCTCTGTCTTTGCACCAGAACTTCAAAAGCAACCATACGTACGAGCAAAGCATTTCTGGGGCTAGTGGTATTTTGAATTGCCCTTCAAATTTCATCATCAGTTAAATCCTCACATGGGTAAACCTCCTCTAAATTTTTAACAAAAATTTACTAAAAAAATATAATGGATTCATGCTCCTCCTGACAACTCTGCTGTAGACATTTCTTCAGTTTTTTTAAATCATACAGGATGAGCAGAGAACAAAGCTTAAACCGATTAATGCTCCAAGAATAATACCAATAAGTTTGGTCTTACTATTCTTGTTGGTACTTCTGTTAAAATAGTTGGTTTAAATTCAGGAGTGACCCCAATTGCTGAGACCAAAAATCCATGTGTCTGCAGTGATGATACGCAACAGGATCCCTTGTCAGCTCAAAAAAATAGTACTTTAAGAAAGTTTTCAATAATATTTACAGTATACTTTTTTACAACTGGCAGGGTCGACTCTCCAGACACTTCATTGATATTAAAATCTTGTAACACCTGAACTCCCTGTAGATAGGCATCAAAACATGCACAATCCAAGACTTCGCTGTGACTGTATAGATGGAGCTCTGCCCTGTATAGTTCATTCTCAAGACCAAGTTCATAGTATGTTAGAGACACAGGAGAAAGACGTGCTGTTGTATATATTGCTGGATTTTGTTCCTTGTACAAATCCTTGTTCTATCACATATGAGTCACAGCTTAGTTAGTTGTATCTGATGAATTCAATGATAATAGCCGTATTGGTTGCCCAGATCTCTTCAGAATTAATCGATCGGCTTGAATATTGTTCAATGAGCAAAGCAAAGATTAAGAATTGGGTTAAGGACCATTGGAAGTCTTTGTTTGGATATTCATCCAAGGTCAATATGTTGGTGAATGGGTGGTTTGTTTTCATTTTCCCACTAATGAAAATGCTAAGGAAATTCTAGTGTGGCCCTAAGTCTTTGGTCGAGGCTCCTTAGTACTTGATCGTTGGCATATGGCCTTCAATCATTCAGGACTTGCACATGGCTTTCTCCACCTAATGCTTAGAACAAACTGCCAAGGCTCAATTAAGGAGTATAACAAGATGGTACAATTTGGCTACATAATTATAGTAGCATAAGCAGACCAGTTGAACCTATTTCTCCCAATGAAACCATTTTTAGATTTACCACTTGACTACAACCTGGTTGACTATGCACAGTAATTTAATAGATTCCTTATATTCAGTAATATTTTCAGTGAACTGAGAAATTTGGATGAGAATACCCTGTTCACTAAAATGACAAGTTTTGAACAGTGATTATGGTTATAACTCATTTGTACGGCATGG
>LPNX011181903.1:554-43762 GCA_001517045.1 Pseudotsuga menziesii | reverse complement strand
TCCAAGAGCTACAAAATTCTCTGTTATAATTGCTGTTGCAACATCACTATTGATTGGCATTATTTGCATGGTTATCCTTCTTCTCGTGAAGGACAAATTTTATGTAATTTTTACCGACAGCAAGGTGATCCAAGCTGCAGTGTCTAAATTAGCAATTTTCCTTGCAGTAGCAATGCTTCTCAACAGTGTACAACTAGTTCTATCAGGTACCATATTGTATATTATTTACATCCAATTCTACTATAGCTGATTTTGATTTGAGCTGGAAAATCTCATAACTTAAACATAATTCCATGCTTATCATCGCCTACTTGCTTGGTAGGTTTGCACCGTCCGCTTATTAATTTTCAATCATCACTGCCTTTCAGTCATAGTGGTCCCCGTGACTCAAGGCACTCTCCGGTTCACCCTGCTTGAGTATAAAAATATAAAATTAAACCAAACAATTAATACTGAACCCTACTGGTTTCAAGGTATGATGACTTTGAATTTGAAGACAATGTTTTCTCTTGAAAATGTATCAGGTGTGGCTATTGGTGGAGGGTGGCAAGCTTTGATAGCCTACATAAAATTAGGATGCTATTATGTTGTTGGTGTACCTGTTGGTCTGCTATTGGGCTACAAGTTCAACTTTGGAGTAAAGGTGCACTAGGCATTCCCATGTTTCATGTTTTGTATTTTATGTTAACATTTCCATGTTTCATGTTTTATATTTTATGCTGAGTGTATGTTTTTACAAAGTGATTGACCGATGAATTTTTGGAGTAAAGTGAGTTTTTGGACTAAATCAAAACAGACAAACTTTTCGAGTGGACAATCTACAAATCATCAAAGGGCTGTTCAAAAGTTATCCTTTCATGATGGGTCGAGTGTTTACTTAAATAGTTAGTCTGATTTTTAACACAGTTTACTCCAGAAACTTGCTATGATTTTCATGCTTTGTTCTTTATTTTCCTGCTTTGTTCGTTATGCTTCCAACACTTTGGATTTTTATGAATCAAAACCATTATAGAAGGAAAAAACTAGTAGGCCTCCTCTTGTCTCTCAATTCCAAACTTAAGAAATGATTTCATTGGTAAGCATTGCGTCCAGTGAAAGCAATAATTTGTTCATCCACCTAAGTGTAAATTTGATGTTCAAATGGGAAAACAGGGCATTTGGAGTGGGATGATTGGTGGAACTGCATTGCAGACCTTCGTTCTCCTATTGATCATATATTTTACAAACTGGAATAAAGAGGTATGAAATGATCTTATATCCTATCTGGAGATGAAGTTATGGAATTCTTGTATTTGTTTATATGTTCAAGATTCTAATTCTTGATATGCATGAAAATGCAGGCCTCTGCTGCCGAGGATCGTATCAAGTTATGGGGTGGTTCAATTGACACCAACATACTCCATGCTCTTTCCCAAATACATACAAGGAGACGGGTGTTATTGTCAGGCACCCTCTTTCAGAACAATTTTAAAGAGCTCTTCAATCTGTTGAGGCTGGTAAGGCCTAATATTTTAGATTTGAACTCTTTCCAAGCCTTCTTCATCCGGTTGATCAGTATCATTACTGCAACTAAGAGGCATCCAAAATTAATGTACAGGGGGCATGTTGAGGTTATGGGTCGCTGTTTAAAGTTTAAACCATGGTAATGAAGCATGTAATGAAGATGTGCGAGATAAATTGTAATGAAGCATGAGATAAAGATGTGCAAGATGTATGTATGCATGTGAGGGGGGTATACTAATTATGTAAGGATTATGACCTACTTCCACATGGAATTGGTCTTATGGCATTTCTATTTTTTTTTTTAAACAGTTATAGCCGTGGATATAGCGATGGCAATTTTTTTTTAAATTTCACAGCCGTGGATACAGCGACGGTTCGGCGTGGATACAACGACGGCCAAGCGTGGATACAGCGATGGCTAGGCGTGGATACAGCGACGGCGTGCCATGGAACTTTTCCAAGGAAAATTAGGGGTCATCGCTATTGCGACGAAACAATTTCCACAGAAAAAAAACACTTAGACGTGGAAATATCCACGCTTATCCGTGGATATTTCCACGTTTTTGCCGTGGCAAAATTGATCACTTGTACTAGTGAGTCTAGAAACTTTTATGAAAACCGCAAGCCTGGGTCAAACCCGTAGCCTTATAGAAAGCAAAATAACATCTTTCAAGTGAACAAGAACTTCAACAAAACTATTACGAAGCCTTATGTACCAACTCCTAATGGTAATAAGCAAGTGGTGAGTAGAGCCAATGCTACCCCTTTAGCGATCAAGTGCTGGAAGTGCAACAGGCCGCATTATGCCCGATATTGTAAGAACAAGAACAATGGAGTCTTGCATAACCTACAAGAAGAACCTATCATTGAGGATATAGAGAGAACCCTACAAATCTATGCAACATTAGATGGCCGACAGGCGACCATCAAGCTCCAATGGTCGAGATCGAAGGAAGATCTTTAACACCTCTGTTTCAATACTTATTGATCCCTGTGCTTGTCAAAGCTATGTTGCACCTAAGATTGTTGATTTATGCAAGTTAGGCTAAGTAAAGCATGTTAAGCCTTGGCTGGTACAGTTAGCCACGGAAGGTTTCAAAAATTGTTAAATAATGTGACGTAAACCTAAATGGTTTCCTTACTAAGGTAAACCTGAACATCCTACCTTTAGGATCGTACGATATTCTTATCGGCATGGACTGGTTGGAACCGCACCATGTCATGCTCAATTGTCTAGACAACTCTATCTTGTGTACTAATAGACAAGGGAACCAAATTAAGGTTCAAGGCATCCCAAAGAAAGTTTATGTAAGACAAATCTCTGCCTTACAAGCGAAAAAGTGTGTTAGGAAAGGCTTCAAGTTGTTTGCAGTGAACATCCAAGACGTAGAGTCTGATAGAGAACAATGCATAGAAGATTTCCCTGTTCTTGAAGAATTCAAGGATGTGTTTTTCGAGGAAATCCCTGAATTACCTCTGAAATGAGACCTAGACTTTTCCATCGAATTGACCATAGGATCAGTTCCAGCCCCTAAAGCCCCTTATTGCATGAGTGCAATAGAATTGGTGGAACTCAAAATGCAGTTGCAAGAGTTGATAGAGAAAGGGCACATTCAACCCAGTGTGTCCCCTTGGGGAGAATCGATTTTGTTCGTAAAGAAAAAGGACGATACGATGCGGATGCACATTGATTATCATCACTTGAACAACATGACTATAAAGAGCCATTACCCACTCCCTAGGATCGATGATTTGTTTGACCATGTGGGAGGAGCCAAAATCTTTTCAAAGATTGACCTGCAATCTAGGTACCATCAGGTATGGATCCGAGATGAAGATATTCCCAAGAATGCCTTTCATACGAGGTACGGGAACTACGAGTTTGTAGTGATGTCGCTCGGGTTGACCAATGCACCCGTAAACTTTATGTGTATGATGAACAACATATTCAGTAAATATCTGGATAAGTTTTTATTAGTCTTTATTGATGACATTCTAGTTTATTTCAAGAATAAAGAGGAACATGAAGAACACCTTCGCATAGTACTTCACGTGTTGAGAGAACACCAACTCTACGCTAAGTTTAGTAAATGTGATTTCTACAAACCACAAATACAGTACCTAGGTCACATCATATCCGAGGCAAGAATAGTTGTGGACCCTGAAAAGATTCGAGCCATAAAGGATTGGCCTACCCCAACTAGTGTCACTGACAATAGTTCCTTTTTGGGTTTAGTCGGGTATTATCGAAAGTTCATCAAGAACTTCTCAAGAATCGCTTGCCCCATGACAACCTTGTAGAATAAAGTGAACAAGTTCTTATGGACTGACAAGTGTGAAGAAAGTTTTCAAAAGCTTAAGCAGCTTTTGATGACTGCAACAGTGTTGCTGATTGCGGATCCTGATGGGGATTTTGTTGTATGCATGGATGCATGCAAGGAAGGACTTGGAGTATTCCTCTTGTAAAATGATCATGCGATATGTTATGAATCATGGAAATTAAAAGAGCATCAGCAGAATTATCCCACGCATGATCTTGAGCTAGCAGCCATTATCCACACTCTGAAGATGTGGAGACACTACCTCATGGGAAGGAAGTTCCTTCTAAATACTGACAATATGAGTCTAAAGTATTTATTTGTTCAACTCTATCTGAATGCGAGGCAAGACAGATGGTTGGCTTTCCTGAGTGAGTATCAATTTGAACTAAAGCATTTTAAGGGAAAAAAGAACAAAGTTGTCGACGAACTCATATGATATATGAGGTGACCCTAAGTCAAACTGATGCAGATTTGCATGAGAAGATTAGAATGGCCAGCAAGTTTGACCCATTATGTGGAAATCCTCAAGAAGGTCCAAGAGGACCGGTTGTTTCAACAACAGAAGGAATACAAGGTGGATGACTCTGGACTACTATGGTCCAAGGATAGATTGTATGTTCTAGATGGAGGGGACATTCGGTCCAGCATCATCACAGAATTTCATAGGGCACCCTACTCGGGGCACTCGGGATATCAAAACATGATATTTGCCGTCAAGAGACACTTTTTTTGGCCTAAGTAAAAGGCTGACATTGCAATGTTTATTGTGAAATGTCAGGAATTTTAGCTAGTTAAAGCTGAGCACCAACACACTTCAGGATTGCTACAGCCATTGCCCATTCCAAAATGGAGGTCGGAGGTTATCAGTATGGATTTTAATACTGACTTGCCGAAAAGCAAGAAGAAAAATGATTCCATCTTCGTAGTCATTAACAAGTTGTCAAAGGCAGCACACTTCATCCCCGTAAAATCATCCTACAAGACCATGAACATTGCCAATATCTTCCTAAAAGAGATATTTAGATTGCATGGGATACCCAAAGCAATTATCTCGAATCGAGATGTTAATTTACAGGAAAATTTTGGAGATCTTTATTTTCTGGATTAGAGACGCAATTGAACTTTAGCACTACTTATCACTCACAGATGGAAGGGCGGACTGAAAGAGTAAATCAAGTTGTTGAAGACATGATTCGAATGTATGTCATGAACAACCCCACTAAGTGGGAGGATTATCTGTACCTTACAGAGTTTGCATATAACAATGGGTATTAGGATTCCACCAAGATGAGTCCTTTCGAGGTACTCGATGGGAGGAAGTGTAGGACCCTAGTTACATGGGACAGTCCAGTGGATCGGCTCATGTTAGGGCTTGACCTATTATTGGACTTGGAACAGTTAGTTACCAAGGTCCAGGGAAACCTTAAAGAGGAACACGACCGTCAAAAAAGTTATGCTGATAAGAAAAGAAAAGATAAAGACTATCAAGTAGATGAGCATGTCTACTTGAAAGTGAAAGCAAAATGGAGCTCATTGAGCTTGGGCAGGTGTGGTAAGTTAGCACTTAGATTTTGTGGACCTTTTGAAATTATGGCCAAGAAAGGACCAGTGGCTTATGAACTAGCATTACCTACACACGTAAGAGTTCATAATGTTTTCCATGCATCTTTATTAAAGAAATATGTTTAGGACACTAAGCATGTCATTGATTGGTAATTATTACAGGTGGAACCTGAGGGGGAATTTTCCCTTGAGCCTTTATATATATTGGAAAAGAGAGAAGTGCAACTTTGGAAGCACACTATAGTCCAATTGAAAGTGCAGTGGAAACACTTTGAGGTAGATGAAGTTACCTAGGAGAATGAGGCCACCATTAGAAAGGCTTACCCCACCTTGTTTCATGATATCATTCAGATTCCCTAGAACACCATTGATGGTGTTGTACTAAGCGGGGAGGGATTTAATATCTTGAATTTTGGACCTACCAATTATAGGCATGAGCCTATTGATCATGATGTTTATAATGATGTTTTATTTTTATATTGGGTCAAGGACCCCACTACATATGAACATGATGATTTGCTTTGTATATTGGGCATAATTCAATCGTTGATGATATATGTATGCATATGTTGGTTGTGTTGGGTGTGGACCCTGAAACACATGAGTGATGAAATGTTTTGTGTTGGGCGTGGACCCTGAAGCACATGATTGATGAGATGTTTCGTGTTGAGCGAGAGGCTCTGGAGCACATGAGTACTTACATTTGTGTTGATCATAAAGCTCTGGAACACATGAAAATATAATTGGAAATGTTGGGCATAAGCTCTAGAGCATTCCATGTTGATGTTGAGCATAAGCTCTGGAACATCGGATCCTTGGCCATTGTATCCCTAGGTGTATCGTACAAGTACATCCTAGCATTTAGTGTTGAGCAAGAGCTCTGGAATTGCACTATGTTTGTAACTCCCTCTTATAAGCATTGAGTATGGACTCTGGTAAGCACTAGGGGTTACTAAAAAGATTTAAAATCACCTCTAAGTAAAAACGACTCGAGAATAATATTGATCTCATCATAATTATTTTTAAGTGATTAAATGAAATTTTGAATTTTTGTATTCTCATCAAGTACTGAAGAACTACCACATTATACGAGGGAAATCCAACATGCAAGGATGTTTAGAGTTGCCTAGCCTAGTAGACCTTAGCCATCTATCTACTTGACCTTCATAAAGAAGTGTCGTTAAGTCTGGGGATCATGATACATGATGCCCGAAGACAAATGTTAACAAGTATTTTAATACTATGTATTTTATACATAGTATCTAAAAAGAATTAATTATGATTAATTATATAATTGAATAAAGAAAGAAGAGAAGCTCCACCAAATATTATTTATTATTAAAGGATTAATAAATAGTGAAATATCTATGAAAGACTAACTAGGAACTAGTTAAAAGTTCCTAGGTTAAGAATTGAGTAAATTAAAAAGGGTTAAATCAAGAAATCAAGGATTTCTTGATTTAACCAGGTCCCTTTGACTAAAAAGTTTGTCTATAAAGACTCAAGCCAAGAAAAGGCTTGGGGTTCTGATTTTTATCTAGGATAATTATTATTCTGCCTGTTTTTTGGCTCTCAAGTGTTTTCTTGGAGGATTTTTCCTGCAAGGAAAAGAGGATTGATTCAGAACTGATTACCAGTAGGAAACCCTACCTTAGGAGCTCTAAGATACTTTCATGTTGGAGTCCATCTCGGGGGGATCTCAATTTAAACAAGGAACGGTTCCGGGTCATGGTTGGGTGGAACGTGGTAGTTCCCAACTGAGTTGGTCATCAAATAGAGGTCAGATCTACATTGAATTGTTAATGCTAGTTATTTAAGTGTGTAGGTGTAGCCATTGACAAAGCCTAAAATTCAGGTATGGAACCCTTGAAGGCCTATTCTATTTCTTTCCTAAAGATTCATTACTTTTTATGTCAAGTAATGGCTGCAATGTAATTTCTAACCCTAATGGTTAAGTTTTATGGTTAACAATCTGCTAGGGTTTGTATTTGCAATTTAATAATCATAGGCTGGAGAATTTTTATTATATGTTGTATATGTTCAAGGTTGTATCTTTCATAAATGTTCCTGTATTAACTAGGTTTTGATCTAAGTATTATGTTTATACCTTGTTCTCTGTATTTAATACTATGTTGACATATTCCATTTGTCAGCAGAGGCTTGCCCTAAATTTTAATTGAAACTAGTTCAGTAGTAATTAATTAAAATATTAATTATGCTAATTAATACAAGTATATATTATAAACTAGATCTACTAAGAACATATTCATATAATAAACAAGCTAAACAAATTATTAAAGACTTTCCAAGGTTTGCTCCACATAATCATTTAAAAAAAAAATACTTTACATAACAGGAACAAACATTAAATTTAATCAGAGGGATATCGTGACCATCCATGTGGTCCTTATCAAGTCTCTTCCATAAAACCTACAGTCTTAACATCTATAATAAAATACCATAAATCACATGCATTATATCTTCAAAGGTCCCATATAATATTCGTTATAAACATCAACCTATAATATTACCAAGTAACAATTCATATAACTCTATATTAATAAACAGAGGTTGCGGTATCGACCCTTGTGGGTTACAAATATAATTCATAAACAAATTTAAACTCCACATTAAAAACATCACTATAGTTCTATTTTAAATAAGGAATTTGTTCCTCTTAAGAAGAAAACCCTATCTTATGCCAACACAGGTCGCGAAATCGAATCCCATGGATGTCTGTGACCCAGGGCCAACATAATAATAACCTTAAACATAAATCATTACCATAATCAAAACGCATAACAAAATCCATAGTGTAAATACCTAGTATCATTTCTATTATCACTTATAAAATGTTTTAAAATTTGGTATTGCCCAGGCCCAAATTGATGAAGGCCGTATACCCAGTCATTGGCCATGACCAAGTTTCCAAATCCAACCACACAGAATAATCACACAGTCACGCTACAGTAACCAAAACGATATCATGGGTTTGCCATAATCCTGGCTATTACGGCCATATCTATTTAAATAATAAATTGCATATTAAATTCCAACTAAGCTATCGTAGTCATTGGGAGAGGCACATGCCATTCATGGCATGGCCTGCACCCACACCGAACCATTACAAAACCAAAATTACAATATTGTGCCTAAAACACAGTATCCATTAATGCTAACGTAAAGCTTCCGGTGGCAAGCCAATGGGCTACGACACCATTGCAACAATGGTGCAGCCCATGTCATAATGCCCCAAGCTCTAGCAGCCTTCCCAAACTTAAAATACAAACAATACAAAGGGAGTGTTGTGCATACTTCCAAAACCCAAACCATTATAATTATACACAGAGTAAATTCTACAAGCTTAACGCCATGATCGAAACCAGGAAGTCAACATTTTAAAAATGTAGCATTAAAATAACTATACAGTCCCGAATTTACACAGTTTAATCTTTTAAAAACGCTGAACGAAATCATATGCATTTCATACCAAAACACATTAGAGTCTTCACATAAAAACGAACACGCAGTACATTTACATAGAAGGGCATGAATACTCTTTTACAAACAGTTAAGTATTAATAATGTTAAATGGCAAGCTGTGAGCTATGGCGCCATTACAAGTAATGGTGCATCCACGGCTCAAATTCCAAACCTCCCAACTAGAGCCAAAAACCTAGAGAAAGCTACATTACAAACCCAAAAGGCAAATTCGACGAGTGCCATCTAAAACCCCAACCCTGTAAATAATCCCAACTCAGAAATGCCAGGACGAGAGGAGGCAAGTAAGATCTTGCTAGCAGGCTTACCATGGCCGTGAAGTAGCAACCCCAAATCAAAAGCGTAGCTCTGTGCAAAACCCGGAGTGCCTTCGTTTCTACCTACAAACAAATCAATGTTGGCATGAGAATCATGACCATGCCATGGAGAAAACAATGAAGTAATGCATTTACACAGAGTCTGGTCCAGCTTACCTACAAATCGATGGAGGTCTCCTCCCTTCTCCAACTGCGTAGAGGCCACATGAAACCCCAATGCTATGCGCGCACGCACACACACACACACACACACACACACACACACACATTATAGGGTTTTACAAAAACAAAAATCAAACATTTGAACTGAAACCAACATCAAAACCAATTTAATTATGTTAAAACCTTATAACTTATATTGTATATATATATAAATCAAAATTCCAATCTACGACATAGTTTTGGCCTTACGACTTAAAACCCTAAATGCTTTTACAGTAAACTAAGCTTCAAGAATAAAGTAGTATATATCCAGGTTTAGAGATCAATTTGTGTGGAGGGTTTCGGCTAAATAAAGCAAAACTACATTATAAGGGATCGATGGACAAGCTAAATACAAGTATTTACTTCATTTAAAAAAAAAACTAAATTGAGATCATCGACATGCCACAACTCTGGTTCCAGATTGAAGGCCATCTTAGTATTATTATCCTCAAATTTAAACATAAACTTACTGAAGAAAATCACAACATCCTTACAGCTTATTTTAAATAATTATTATGTAAAACATTAGCATCGAATTAAACCTTAAATTGATAAGAAAATGGCCTCACGACCCTTTCTCAAAGAAAAACGAAACAGAGTAATGGCCTCACGGCCATAAATAGTTTTATATAAAAATGAAGCTACAAAACTATTAAACAAAACATGATTGTGTAAATACATCAACAAAATCCCTCACAGGTGTCTTTTAAGGAAATCAAATATTCATATTTTGGAGCGACAGTCATAGGACTGTTCAAACACACCATTACAAACATAAACCCTATCACTGTTTACACTAAACAAACTTTGCAGAGTCACTTCAACTCCACGGTCGAAGAGTCTTCCCTTACAGTTTCAAATGTAAATACCTCATGGCTATACCAAAGAGAATTACCACTTCCATGCCACAAAAGACAGATGCAGATATGGATTTCGAGTCTATGCCAAGAAAACGCAGGAATGGATTCCTACCTAGATACTACAAAGCCACAGAACCCCGTAGCCACAATGCCTCAGTGAGCAAAGAGTTGTGGGTACAGGTCTTACCGAAGCCGGGGACGCTTTGTGTGCTTCAAGAGTGGCCATACCCTTCTTCTGCAACCATGGACAAAGACTCTTGCATGACACACACACCTGTGGTCATTACTAAACAACAGTTTATAAGGGAAGCAACGAAAATGGAAAACATAAATCAATTCAAGAGGTAATTACATTCAAAATAAAATGATGAAGGAGTTTCCCCAATAGTCTGTAGTTGGAGTTAAAATTACACAGAGAAAGTATTTCAACTAGCAGATTCCAACCATGATGGAGACATTTTCCATCACATAAAGCATCAAGGAGTATAGAAACAGTCCAGAGCTTATCAACAGCCTAAATACTCATGCCAAGAACCAGAGTTGAGAATCCATGGCTCTCACACTGGCAAAAACCAAATAATAAAACGCAAAAAGGAGAAACAAAGTAAGTTGAACCTTAGGATTTAAGATTTGACAGGTCTACGATCCAACTAAAGGCTGCAGATTCTTCACGTGACCTGTTTAAGGTTGTTGTGTTGAATTTTCTTCAACAAAAACCCAAAGCTCTAATGTTTTCAAACTATCGTTCTAATATTGGAATTTATCACAACTTGTGGCTTGGTGCTAGCTTTAAACCAAGGTTAATATGTGTTTCCACTTCTAGTTATTTTTCATTTCTCTGTGTCCCTTAGGATCCTTGAATGTGGCTTAGTAAGGAGAGGAATCTCCTTCATAGGGTACCTGCAAATAAATAAAAGATTCTATGCATTATCTCTCAAGCTAATTAATACCATAACCCAACCCGTTAGCTCAATGAGCGGTTTAACAAGCAATCTAGAGCATTTTTAACAAGTACACTATTTATAAAGAAAGAAGGATTATGACACAATTTTCATAACTCAACACCAGTTTAAGGTAATGTCGACATAGCATTCAAGTCAAGTAAAACTAGAACTTAACGAGCAAAGCACAACAACTCTAACTGACAATAAATAAAAGTGGCATATCAATAAACAAATTAGTGTCGATGTAACAATAAGTCGCATAATATCGTTGTCATAATATGACAATTATGTGCGTTAAATAAACGACTATAAACACAAGCTAAATGGTTTTCAAGACTAAACAAAGCTTGAAGTTTTGTCATAACTAAATTAAGCACAAATGGATTAAATATTATTTACAGCTGCAGTTAAGAGTTTTAAAATTATTTTTATCTTCTAAAATTCAGAGATCTGTTACACTATACAAATGCACAACATTATGCTACATGCATTTTTATTTTTTTTATAAATATATATTCATGATTCATTTGACATTGCTTCTAAAGGATTTTAAAATAATGGGTCTTTTAAATATCCTTTAAAGAAATTATTATTACAAGATTTAAGAGAATTATTATTATTTTGTAATAAGTAGTTATATATATATATAAAGTTTAAATTAAAATTTATAATAAATAAAATTAATATTGTATTGATATATTTGTAGCACATATAAAATAAATAATATATGAAATGCCAAATTTTAATATATTAGGTTTAATATTCCATATATTGATTTTATTATATTGTATAAATTTGATTTTCAATCAAGTTTATCATTTTACATTAATTTTATTCAAAGTAATTTATGGTAAGTTCCATAATATATTTTATAAAAGAAACTTATGAAATAAGAGTGTTGGGAATTACAAAACTCAGATTTACAATGGGTTTCATTTTTGCAAAGCAATTTTAAATAAGTTTATTATTGGTTTTTTTTTAATATTATATGGATTTGTAAATTTTGTAATTAAAAAATAGATTTGTGGGAAGTTTAATCTAATTTTATAATTATAATGAGTTTATTTTTCATTGTAGTTTGTATTATATGTTTAAGTAAAAAAAAGACATAATTTTGTTTTTAATGAGTGTATTACAATTTTCTTTATAATGTTGGATTTACTAAGTTTTCATTTATATTTTTACTATATTTTAATATTTAATCTATATACTTATAATATTATAAAATTTATAACCAATAATAATAATAAATGTTAATATTTATTATAGATAAAAATATTTCAAAAAAATGTGGGAGAGATACATTTAGAATGAAAATTATTGACCATAAGCTTATATAGAAGTTAGACTCCCATCATTCATAAGGTCTTCACCTAGTGAAACCATGTCATAGTGCCTTAGTTCATGGAATATTAAATAATATCCCTAATTTCACTAGATATTGGTAATTACTTACAAAAATCATTTTGTTGATTCCCCTCCGAATACTTATTTCCAATTAAAAAATCCATAGGTTTACAATATATTCCTTATTTTTACTAGAAACCCCTTTTAATACCCCCCAATACCTATAAAACCCCCATACCCTATTCTTCGTCTCCCAATACCTACAACCCCATGACAGTCATGTAGTTAATTGACAGAAATCAGAGTTTAATAGAAAGAGAGAGCATACTTAAACAAGAAAAGAAAACAAATAAAAGAAGAGGGGAAGAGCTCCCAAAGAACAAGAAAAATAGCATAGAGCTGTTAGTGAACATGAGTGATGCTAGGCTCTCAAGTAGAACTCTCTTGAAAGTTGAGGAAAGTAAGTTATAAACTCAAAATTTTGGACAAAAGGTGGAGATCTTCTATACTTAAAAGTTTCAAGGTTCCTAAAGCTGGATGATGCATAGATGTCACTTTTCAAGTTCCACACAAAAATTCTAGATATGTTTTATATTAAACCGAACCCTTGCATACGTATAAGTATCATGCATTTATATTATATATAAATAACATCTTAAAGTAATACCAAATCTGTGACCAGATTTATTGTTATCATACGTTATTCAATGTTACTATAAATATTTGTATTGGTTATCAATGTGAATGATAGACATAATCATTTAGTATTATCAAGCTTAGAACTCAAAATCTATTTGCATGTGACTATGTAGTTACAAGCTTCGAAACCTTAATTTAACACTAAGTATTTCAAAAACACTAATTTAACACTGAGTATTTCAAAAACATTAGAAACTAACTGTAACTACTGCCTTAGAAAATAATAATGGGAATATGGAAAAATCAAAAGACTAGCAAAACTTCGATTACTTTCGTTAATTTAAACTGAGCAATTAGGGTTAATTTCCTTCTTAATTATTTAAATATACAATAACATACTATGATAAGCAACCAGCTAAGATACCACTTACAAATAAGCCTTGTTTTCAAACAAGTATATATATACAGTATTGTTAAAAGAGGACTGTCAAGACAAAACTGTATTTACAATAAACCCTTCCTTGGAATAACAGAAATAAGGGAGAGAGTTGTCCATAAGTTTATTAAACCATTGTAATCCTTCCAGGAACGCAGTCACATATACAAAAACACAATATGTGGAGACCGTAACATTTGAAGTAAATACATGCCCTCAGGTGAAGGGTAAAACTTAAAACCCATAGCTCTTCTCTTTCCAGTATTCGAGGTAGGAAGGTGAAATTAAACTCCATTAAACCCAATGATGAAACACGAGCAAGTATCCATACATTCTGCAAGTTACTATCTACTTGTTCCATCACAGGCATGACAAAGAAGTAATGCAAGCACTTACACTAGAACTCTGGCTAGTCTTACTCAAAACCCTTCAAACCTTTCGCTGGCGCATAAAACCATAGCATAAACATTTTATGCAAGGAATGATGGTAATTTTGTTTGAGGGAGCATAGCATAATCCATTAACAGAAGAAGTAATAAAGATAATTACCTGTAATTATGGAAAACAATGGCTAAAATCGAAGAACCTTCAAAAGCCGTGATTATAAAGAGAACCCTTGAACTGTAAGTGGCAAGACTAAACTGTAAATGCAAGGCAGACCCTGAACATAAGAACCTGTTTGAGAGACTGGTTGTTGGTGCAGAGCCATAAGTAATTACTACGCCAGACTTAAACTGTAGTCTGAATCTCCACCAAATAGGTACATTCGAAGTTTAATCGAGAATAAAATAATTACAAAATGAGAGGCAAGGACTTACACTAGAACGCCAATACTCAGCCCGTTGTCATACTCAAAACGGCGATTAATACTACTCACCTTGCTGCAGAGCATTCAATGTGACTGCAACAGGTATGCTAATCCTTGCATTAAAACTGTTTAAGATCCAATCATTAAAATACTATTACAATGCCTAGCGCAGTCGCATTGAATACTCTGCAACAAGATAAATATTAATGTTTTAATAATAAAGCGTTTTACAGTGAAACATTCATGCACTTCTTTGGAACTTGAAAGCATCAGTTAACAATGTATATATCTCACAATATTCCCATATTTATATTGAAGTGAAATATTCTCATACTTTCAAGTGACACGCAACAGCCGCTGAGAAATCCCCGTAGTTGGCGCCACATTGTCGACTGAAAGACATGAATCAATCAGCTAGTGAGAAAGCAGGCCATGTGGCCTGTCTGCTTGGATCTACATATATTGATTGGCCAATGAGGAAAGGGTCTTTCTCTTTCAACTGGATAGACAGATATTTGAAAGGGTGCGCATGCAATCTGTCTAAACTTTTGGCTTTTTCTTGGTAATTTGACTGTGGGATTCTGATCGTACTGTACCCGGGGCCGGAGAATACTAATATGTAGAAATGTTTCCACACTCGTGCACTGGTTTTATATTTCAACCCGGAATAAGCTAGCTATGGAGCAAACCTCCCTCCATCGGACGGAGGAGGAGCAAAGTCAACGTTGACTTTGCTCCTCCTCCGTTTGCTCCATAGCTAGCCCACGCCTTTCAACCCCGCGATCAATGGGTCGACGACACATTCATGTTTCCCGTTAATGTTGTCTCTAGAGTCTACATCATTGAAATTACAGAAAGTGATTAATTCAGCTAATGTTGACCCTCTAAAACACCCAATAGAAGCCTACCACATATAATCTTTCCTCAAATCTATGTATAATGATGAGCCAAATATTCACATATCTAATCTAAATCAACATGACATGACATATGGGCTCTATTGAGTGAAAAAAAAACAAGCAATGCAAAGAAAAAATAAAATAAAATAAAAAATAAACAAAATAGAGTTGATACTTAGGGTTGAAATTAGATTTTTTATTTTGTACGTCAAGAAATTTTGATGATGATGATGATGATGAAAATGATGGTTTACTAAGACCAACTTTAGTCTATCGGACCTTAAGAAGAAGAATACTCGGTTTACTTTAAAATCTTGTTCATGTGCTCAAAAAGCTTGCGAGGAAGCTTTCCAAGCTCATTATAGTTTTGGCAAGTTAGACTCACGATGGACACTCATAGACTCATACAGATGGAAAACCCTTTCCACTCATGGAGTTTTAGGAATAACTCACTGTTTCATTATGGAGTTTATGAGAGTTCGTTTTAATCTTGGCTGTATTAATTTTCGTTCGTGAGCTAGTTACTACCCAGACCAAGTTAGGATTAATGACCTCCTTATAGTATCTTAATCTTCTCTTAACCCCTAAATTTTCCTCACACCACAATTTCTCTTTAAAATGTTGTTTGCATCAATGCTGCAATGGTTTACCAAGGCATGGTATCTTTACACCAATGTCGCTTGAGGCATACCTGGTTTTGACTTGAGTTTAAAACAATTTTAGAAAGTCTCTCATTTCCCATGTTATTTATCGTATGCTTGTACATCATGCACCTAGTCATAGTCATTCTCTCCATGGGGGAAAGGCCCACTTCTATGAGGAGAATAGGATAAGGCATATTGCTTTTAATTTTGAAGTTATAAGTTATAAACCGCTTATGGATTTGCTCAATCTTCCTCAAGATTCTCTAGAAATGTTGTACCCCCATACTTCACAACCATACAAGATAACAAGGATAACAAGAGATGAACTTATTTTTATCCCACATGACCAAATTGGTTGATTTACAGTTATTTTCAAGACCAAAAAGGTTCTCCACCCTCCATTAATCATTTTCTCAATGCTATAGTTCCACTTGAACTTGTGATGAATATCAATTATATGATACTCGTAAGAAATCACTTCCTCTAGATTTCTATTATTAGAAATAATGTTTTAATTTTAATATCAAATTTTCATATCTAACTTTAAAAGTTTAACAAAATATAATAAACAAAAGAAAAAATAATAAACATAATTATTAAAGCAAACACACATGTATAATGACACAAAAATTTTATCCTAAAAACCTTTAAATAAACTTTTAATACTCATTATAAACAAATAAAATTAATACTTCAATTATAACATTTAATTTTATTAATTAACAATAAAATAAAAAATAACTATTATTTACTCATCAAATTTCAATACTACTTTATAATAACAAATCAATTTTATACTAACAAAAAACCTTTAACCACTTAACTCCTTTATAATCATAAAATAAAACTTCAACCATAAATAGTTATTATTTACTCATCAAATTTCAATACTAGTTTATAATAACAAATCAATTTTACACTAACAAAATAAAAATTTAACCACCTGACTCCTTTATAATCATAAAACTAGCAATTGCCCCAAGGAAGGTGCAATAATACGCCGTGAAGGTAATTGTTAGCGGGTAAGTGAGAATAGGTAGTCCAGTATCTATCATTGCCTAACCAGTATAACCTAACAAGCCAATTTATTTTGAAACTGTTTGATAGTTTAGAAAAAGGCCTGTATGCTGAGGAGTTAGTTTAGAAAAAGGCCTATTTAGCATTTGAACGCTTGCAATTTCATCATGTGTATGGTGAATTCAATGCAATTTCAACATGTGTATCTTGAATTCAATGAGGAAGTAGCAAGCTGCTCAATATTGCCTTGTAACATGATCCATATCTTTTTTCAACAATGTTTTATGCCTGGAAGTAGCAAATATTCGGATACAATATCTATTGGATGTCATATAGGGGTTGTTGAACAACAAAAATGTAACAGAGATTCTGGCTGGCCTCTCTGCAAAAGCATGCACAAAGTGTTTGTTGATCTCACACTGGGCACTCTCATTTGCTCTAACAAATTCAGGCTTCTGTTCCAGAAACAAAATTGCAAAATTTGAGCTTTTGATGCAATTATCCGGTAGCAGCAGTAAGTCAGAATGAACAATTGGATAATTTTTCCTGTGAGCTCCATCTGAGCCTTGATTACAGTCAAACAGTGTTCTGTGAAATAAACTCACCAAATCTTAGAAACAAATGCCCATCAGAAGTGCTGCTTGTGCTGCCTGTACCATCTCTGTGAATTTCTTCCACATATCATCTAAGTATCTCCTGTAGTTGTTGCTGGGTGTTGGTTGGTTTACTCAGATACTTGTATTTTGTTTAGAAGCTGGTACTAATGACTGCAAAACTCTGGCAACCTCATGCATGGTGGGAGTGCAAGCTGAAAGATATTTCTTACAACCCCAAGATCTGTGCAGGTTGCTGTAACTTCTTGGTTGCTACTACTTCCATTACTGTATTGTTGTCTGCTTTTGATAGAATCTACATTGAAATGGCCATGTCAATAAAACTGAAGGTTATTTTTGTATTTTATTGGTCTATGCAGTGTCCCAAGACAAAGAGAACAAAGCCAAGTGAAGCAAATTGATAGAATATAAATCTTATCATCTTACCAGCTGAAGCAAAATAGAGTCATTATCCACAGCTTTTCTCCCAGTTAGTAGCTCTAAAAGAACAATGCCATAGCTGTACACATCGGACGTCTCATTAAGCCTCGATGTCCTTGCATATTCAGGGTCAATCTAACCAATGGTACCCATAACATAGATAGAGGTGTGAGTATTTGCAGAGGGGATACACTTGGCAATGCCAAAGTCTGATAAATGTGCTTCAAAATTGTCATCTAAGAGAATGTTGGAAGTTTTTACATCTGTGTGAATAATACGTGGGTTACAGTCGTGATGGAGATATGCCAGACCTTGTGCAACCAGTCTATGTTAATCTTCTTTGAAGATCCTACATACAAAGAAACATTGTTTAGATTCTGCAATTCATCGATTAGCAAACATCAATCATATATGAAAGGTTGGTAGAATCTCATGCTAGGCCTATAATTGCTCCAAGGAAGGTGCATCTAAAAAAGTTAATCGTGCATCTAAAAAGTTAATCGTGCAAAGGTGCTTTCAACGGATGCAAAATACAGGGAAAATGTTTTCAACAGAACTACAACTCATTTACACCTTTCTGAAGGAAAACCTTAAAATATAAAAGGATGCTTCCTCGCATTTATCGATAATTTCCCATGAATAATATGTATTAAGTCACCTGCTGGCACTATGCTAAGCAAATGCCAAGGCAACATTAACGACAATCAGGGAGCTAATCCCTTGTGCTTAAATCATTTACAATTTACATGGAGTGACAAAAATTAAGGTCTCAAAGCATACCTAATACTAACCAAAATTAATATCCATTTGGATACTTTATTGAATGGCAATGTACTTTATTGAATTATTCAAAAAAACTTATTACATAGAACATCACCTGTAATCAAGATATTTACAAAAACCATCAAATTCATTATAAAGCTAAATTATGCCTTCGTGTATGTAGCTACATTACCTCCCAATATATATTTTCAATGGACCTCAGCATCCAGGCTCTTGCTTTCCTTGCTATAACCAGCAAAATGCTTGTCACTGTGAGGAATATCTAATCCTCCATCCAAAGCTCCCTAGACACAAAAGAATGAATGCAGCAAAAGAATATAGTAAAGTTGATATTTAGAAAAAAGCTGAACATAGGAAAATCAAACCATATATAATAAATATATAGAAGAAATTAGAAGACACTCTCAAAAGAACAAATATTTCAATAACCATGAGTAACCCAAGTAAGAATATAATTATTGCTTTAACTATACCTGAGAGCATTCCTAAACCATATACAGAAAAGATGATATTGTCATCAATACACCAAAATCTAAAACTAATCAATTAACAAATATAAGAAAATAATTACGATCCCAAGAATGTCAGGAGACAACGGAAGTACAGGGAAACAGAGCAACAAAAAATGCCACACAACTGGAACATGATAAGGCATAAGAAAGATTATACCATCAATTTATAGCTTAAGCAATGGAGTTACCAAAGAGATGATAGTAGTAGGCTCACAATTAATACCATTTTCCTTACTATTTATAAGATATGGGATTGAACACAAAAAAATCACTTTTACAACATTTAATTCAATGTAAAAAACAATGGACAGGTTACCGACCTTCAGAGCTCCAAAAACTCTGTTGCCAGTGGTGGTCCTGACAAGACCGATATCCAACAAAGCTCTAAATGGCCTCCTGGCATCATTTGGTTCAACGCTGTAGTCCTCGCCAGTGGCCTGGCATACAAATCAGTAAAAACTTTAATCCCACATAATTCTAAATAAGCTAACATGAAGGAATATATAATTTGAAATTAACAAAACATCCCATGTATCCCATAGTTAAAAAAGTCGGTTACCAAATATGACACAATACCAAATAACTATAATGATAAGAAACAGAACTGCCAAATGCAATATTCTTTTTTAGCTCATCACAATCCAAAAAATGAATTATCTTATTCTTGGACTAGATGGTTTTGAAATACATCATCAAAATTTGCATTTGTAATTAGAAACCATAGAAACAATTAAACCACAAACTTCCATTTACCATGTAATCATAGAACAACAAATTGCCATGTGGAGAAAGAGAGTACCCATGCAAACTGACAAGATTCCGATGTTTGATGCTTCCAACAGTCTCTAACTCTGTCTCAAATTCCCGCAAGCTTTGTGGGTAGTCTGTGTATAGTCTTTTAATAGCAATTGGCTTAGAGTTCTTAAGAACACATTTATAAACTGTGCTAGTAGCAGCATAACCAATTATATATTTCTCATTCAAATTTTCTGTAATGTGCATTATGTCATCATACATGTGAAGGGCCATATCCATGTGCAATATTACTAGCCTTGGAGAACCTGATCAGGACATCAATGCATTTTTTTAATTAAGTGCATAGATATTGATTTGAGATCATTCTTTATTTCTATGATATAATCTAGACAAATGAGAAATGTGGCATAATAATACCTTGACCCATTTTGCTTGCTGACCCTTTGGTGAATGGTTTAGGCTGATTTGAATGGTAGAGAGCTATGATAATCATAAACACTAATAAAACTGAAGCCAGAGAGATGCAAACAATAGCTGGTGTTGAGATAGAAGCTGTTCATTTTCAAAATCAATATGATACATTTATAAATATAATTTCCCAGGAAATTTGATCGTAAAACAGAACTAATCTATGTAATTTGACTTGTAAAATTTAATTTTGTTTTCACCTTTTGATTGCCTAATGTATATCCCACAAAGTGATCCAATCCAATCACCACAGAGACCTGGATTTCCTAAAAAGTTGAGGTAATAATCAATCCTGTCAGATCAAATGCACAAACCCACTAATATATAGAACAAATACAAAATTTTGTTTGGAATATATGTATACCTTTCTGGGGTAAATCTTGTAAAGTTCTTTATGGCAGGAATATTCCCAGACAAATTGTTGTAAGAGAGATTTCTGTGAAACAAATGAACCATTTCCAGTCAATCAGTAGAAGTTGAAATATGAATATTACTTCCTTGGAACTTCAAAATGAAATGAACTTCAAATAGGAGTGATTTAGACTAATTCTTACAGTGTAGTAAGGCTGAAGCAGTTGGTCAACTTTTATCAGAATAATCGAGTTATTTTCATAATAATTGTGAACCTATTAAATAAATTGTATCTTAGGTCATTCCAAGAAACTTACAGCGAGGCCAAATTTTGTAGCTGTCCAAGTTCTTGAGGAATAGTACCTGATAATCATTTAGCAGAAAGGTCTCTGCATTGAAAGGATGTCACACTATGCTACTTTTGTTGAAGTGACCATGGGTACACTAAATAGAGATGTGTAAGGAACAAGAATTCTTTGTAAACAACACAAAGCATACAAGTACTTACATATCCCCAATGCTTCTTAAATTTCCAAATTCTGCTAGGAGAAAACCACTCAGTTTATTGCCACTCAAGTTCCTTGAATTCACAATCCAATAGCGACCATGATGGGTTAATAGTTATGTCACCCACAAAAACTTGATTTGTTCTCAAAAGAATTATACAGATGGCTTACAATTTTAAAACATGTTCCAAATCCCGAATAGATCCCGGAATAGGTCCAGAAATATCATTTTTACAGAGGTCCCTAAATATTCACATCAAATCACAGATCAATTAAAATGTACATTTTACCGTTAGAGCAAATTATGTTTCTAGATGAAATTATAACAAGAGCCTTGGAAGCTTAATCAAGACATTAAAATAGCAAGAGCTCACAGTGTGTCTAGATTTATAATATATCCCAACTCTATGGGAATTGCTCCCTTGATTTTGTTGGAGGACAGATTTCTGTAAAACCCGCAACAAAATCTGTTAATCACTCTGAACATGCTGCATACAATTCAATAATTCATTATGTTAAATAGTTTAATTATATTATCTGTGACCTACAAACACTTACAAATAAGTTAAGCTGTCAATTTTACGGAATTCCAGAGGAATAGTTCCATTCAAACGGTTACCATGCACATTGCTGGACAAAGAAAGGACAAGAAGAAGACATGACCTCAATATTGTTAGAAAAATGCCAATATTACTTTCCATATATTTTCTACTAGGCCTTAATATTATATCACTTACAAGTAATTAAGAGCAACGCAGGAACTAATGTTCTCTGGGATTGGACCTTCAAGGTGATTTCTGGCAAGATTTATGTCCAAACAAAATACAATCTAGTGTTGTTAAAATACTTGCAGAAATATTCCACAATAGATCTATGATTAATGTTGTAGTATATTACTAGGTTTGAATATGTTTCTACCGTTTTTGTCTTCACTTTCTTGAAAGCTGTATAGAGAGAAACTTACAATTGAAACAGGTGTTCCAAGTTCCCCAGCTCAGGTGGAATCTGCCCTGTTAGGTGATTGTCATTTAGCTGCTTGCATATCCATATTGGGATTTTTTTATAATTCACATCCAATTTCTATTTCTTGCATATACTATACATAACTACAGGATGTTGTTTAAAGCTCTTACAGGTAGCTCAGCTTTGTCATATTCCCTAATTCTGGTGGAATAGATCCAGTGAGATTATTACTGTGCAAATATCTGAGAAGTACAAAGCAAATAACAAGAGAATCAGCTTATTAAAAATTGAAAATGAAAGGAAGTTGTGATCAAAATATAATGACCAGAGGTTAGAATTCAAGCAATTAAGCGTGCAAGTAACTTACAGCTTTCCAGTGTAAGTGAAATTGCGTAGGATGGGAGGAATTGTTCCAGTAAGATGATTATCGCTCAAATCCCTGCAATAAATATTACTAATATATCAATGCAGTAGAGCATAAACCCTAATTGTATAATCAAATCTTCACTTGGGATCACATAGCATTGATCATGTAGGAAGGAATATGAATTGATTCTGCACAAGAAATATACTAACAAAATCCGAAAACATTATGGGTTTTAACTTTTTATTGAGCTGGGATTGCATGCATATTTTAAGGACTGAGGTTACTTTTAATCAGATTAGAAGACATTTTAGTCCGAGTTAAAATCCAGCAAACACTCAACTTATAGAATAGCCAGAGCCTGCATGAGACCAATTACTTCTGGAATCCTTCCTCTCAACTTATAACCTTGCAGTGACCTATGAAGAAACCACTTCAAAAATAGTCTATTACCACTAAAGCAAACACTTTAATGTCATTTGTTGAATAGTACAGACCATGCAACTAATTATGTTACTTACACAACCCACATGATGTCATATCCCTATCTATTCAATAAAAACATTCGGATACCTATTCTCTTTCATTAAAATAATATACAGCAAAGGGGCAAGATGCATCAGTGATGGCATACAACACTAGAAAACCTATTTTAAGCTCTGGAATTTTTTATACTTACAGCCAACATGCTATTATATATACATGTGAAAAATCTAATAGTTATATTACAGAAAACGATGTAATTGTCATCCATTCAAATAGTACATTCCAAGCTATGATATTGAGGATATTTACCTTAGAAGGATAAAAAAATTATGCACCACCAATGGATTACTTCTCCCCACCATGATATGATAACCTGTTAGAGTAGCACACAACACATGAACACTGAACTATAATATAAATATAGTATTCAGTAAGTAAAGTATTTTTTTTGTTTCTTCTTGTATAAAATGTTCAAATAGCATGGAGAGAAAAGTAGATAGGACAGTACCTTTTAGTTTGGAGTTGGATGCTTTGCATGCCACAAAGGAAGCTTGCAATGGCGGGAATCAGAGAGGACAAGTACACATGAAGTAGCTGGACTAGTAAATTTAAAACCGGCTAACAAACTTTTGAAACAGTTATTTATTTACAGACCATATACTGTTTTATGGACAATATTTTGTAAAGATTCGACTATCGCAAATATGTGAAATCAATTGAATGTACAAATAGTATACTTGTAGCAGAAATTTAAAAATGGGCAACAAATTTACTTGCAAACCAAGTATAGGGCCGTGCTGGGGAAAAAAGAGACATAGGTATGAAGGCAATAAGTACAAGATAAATAAACAGACAAGATAAATGTACAACAGAACTGAAGAATTTAGTATATATTGTGAATTGTTTCTATGTACATACAGTACAGTGTGAACTGTATTGCTGATCATAAGAGAGTATTTGAAACAAAATGAGGATTGCGAATATTTACAACCAATTTAATGTCCAAGCAGTCTAAATTGAGTAGAAGTAACAAATGGACAACATATTTACTTTGAAACCAAGTATAGGAAGTCCATGGGAAAAAGAATATACATATGTGTAATGACAAGAAGTAGAAGGTAAATATTTACATGAATTAAATGTACAGTAGAAGTTAAGAACTGAGTATAATGTGAACTGTTTCTATTTACATAGAGTTTGTTGCATTGTATTTGTAAAAGAAGTGTTTGTTTGATAGAGCACATAGTTTAGAGAGGTGCATTACATGCAAGCAGAAGGGAAATATAATCAATGTACATATATTGTGGTAGTAGTAGAAGCATGTAATATGTACAATGTTTGTGCATTCCATGTGTGGAAAAGGGTAATACATCTATTCAAGAAAAGCATAGGTTATGGACAAGGTAGTACGTACAAGTGAAGGGTAGTAATGGCAGTTGAAGAAGGTGTGGGAATGAAAAAAAGAAGGCTTGTTGGGTTGTAAGGAGAGGGAAAAGGGAATTGCAAGCAAGGAGGAGGCTCTACTCATAAATGCAAGAGGGACTGTGGCAACGACAACACCAGGTAATCGTTATGTATTCAGCAAGAGAAGGGTGGCAGGATACTAAGTCTGTGTGGATCTTGCGCATGGTGTCCCTTTCGTGCATATGGACCATCCGTTGAAGGAAGGCTCTTATTTCTGAGAGAAGCTTTATAGTAGGGTGAATCGGATTCAGTGGGATGTCCGAAATTGATTGGAACCGAGCTTTAATTTGTTGCAGTGATGCTTCTTGTTCCTTTATTTGCTTGCAGAAGTTAGCAAGGGTGTTCAGGTATTGCATATCCATTTTTGTTGTTGAAGAGCTAGGAAGAGAGTAAAAAGAGCGATTAAAAGCCTAACATGTTCAAATAATATAGAGTAAAGCAAGTCACATCTATTTATGTATTTGAATTGCTAGACAAACATTTTTTTTTCATAGTACTAAATAAGAAAAGAAAAAAGATATTCACATCATAGATCATAGGGAAAAAAGTTGAAAACTTGTGTAATGGACATTTTGTTGTTCTTTTTTTTGTTTGTTCTATTGTAGAGAGAAAATAATGTTGTAAGTCTAATGGTATGGCATGCAGTACACAAATTAGAGAATGCATGGCTTCCAACACTGTACTAAAAGAAAGTTGGGATCTCATATGCAAAAAAACAGTGAAACTTCACCAACGCATGCTTCAGTCCCCACATAGGTTAAATAACCCATCAAGCAGCAAATCAAATTAGATGAACACAACTCTAATAAACAGAAATCCCATGACCATGGACCCCTCTAGTGAGAGATTTCATGCCTGTACGAGCTCTAACATGATGTTTATGAATGAGAAAGATTGCAACAACAGGACCTAGAGAGACAAAAGAAAAATACACACAAGTACACTTTATAGGACTGCCTTTACTATGCACCATAAACACACATAAATATTAAACAACTATGGGATTGTTAAAACATTCAGCTTCCCACGGAGTATGATCAAGTACATTTTAGTTACAAACAAGTGAAAGTAAAAGTGCCAGTCATTTCGTTGACTTGCCTGCAAAAGGCAGAAAGGGTGTTCAGGTATTGCATGTCCATGTCTTTTGTTGAAGAGCTAGGAAGAGAGAAAACAGAGCGATGAAAAGCTTAACATGTTTAAATAATATAGAGTAAAGGAAGGCACATGTTTTTTTGTAAATGAATTGGTAGACAAACATTTTTTTTTCATAGTAACGAATAAGAAAAGCAAGAAGATATTCACATCATAGATGAAAGGAAAAAAAGTTGAAAACTTCTGTAATGGACAGTTTGTTTGTTTTTTTTTTGGATTCTATTGTAGAGAGGAAAAGACTGTTGTAAGTGTAATTTTATGGTACTGAGAAGAGGTGTGGGAAGCAATGCAAGGGTGTAAGCACATGTCAACAACTATGTTAAGCAACATCAGGTGCAATTGATTTGGCGGCAATATAATTTTCTTCTTGTTTTCTTCGTTGGACAGAAGGGCTATCCTTCATACGTGAGTAGCGAGCAAAAGAGAAAGATGGCATTATGCGTAGGTCAGTCAGTTATCTAACTCTTGAAATTGCAGTAAATGTTAGCCCTTATCGATCAATGTTTCCTATGTCGATTGTTTCCTTCTGTAAGGTCATTCCTTGTGATTTGTGGATTGTTAAACCCCAGGCCATACGAAGGGGAATTTGTCTACGAGAACCTCTTGTTAAAGGGAGGATTAGGATGTAGGTAGGGTTATAAGCATCCCATAGCGGGCCTTTGTAGTTGAAAAATTCAACAACAACAAACAAAGGAAGCATAGGTGGAGTAGTGGCGGTGTTGTACAAGATTGAAACAACTTTACCAAGAGCACCATAAAAAAGACCTGCCTCAACCCAAAGGTTTGTTGTAAGCATAACTTGTTGCCCAACGGCAAGGAGTACAACCATATCTAATTGTTCATCTTCTGGTGCAAACAGTAGTGTTTGTTTCCTAACTTTTGCAAAACATAATGCAATTGGGACATTTAGTTGTTTAAGCATTTGTTTGTTGTGTAAGGCAACAGAATTGTTAGTTGAGAACAAATGGGTGGATTGATCAAATACGTGATTCTCGGTTTGAGAGAGGGAAGAGGATGTCCTTGACATAAGAAGGGTCCAATCGACAATAGTTGGTGTTGCATTCCTAAGATTGAGGAGAAGTTGGTGGAATTGAATCTGAGAAGGGGAATCTCCTTGTTGACGAAAAACCGTTGAGAGGGTTATGAATGTGTCAAAGGTACGCCAAAGTATGTTTCCACATGATGCTCCTACATACATGGGGATATCTTTAACATGTGGAATCTGACCAAGGTCACCTATGAGGATGATAGAGCGGCCTCCAAAAGAGGAAGTTCGATGGGAAGGGAATGCTTCCCGAAGGCAAGAGTCAATGTTGGATAAGAGCTTTGGTCCAATGAAACTCATCTCATCAATTAGCACATAATGGATATGGAGGAGTCATTCTTGAAGGTTTGCAAGGGCTTGGCCTTCAAGACGAAGGATAGTATTTATTGGTATCCGAAGGGTAGAATGTATTATAAGGGCATTTATGTTAAATGCTGCGACGCCAGTTGGAGCAAGCAGGAGAAGAGGGGATGAGTTATTTGGAGATGATGAAGAGAAGGTAGCTTGCAAGCATCCAATTAAGTAGGATTTTCCTGTGCCTGCAGTTCCTTGGATGATCATATGTAATGGTTTTGTGGTATTGTGTTGGGTGGAGTGGGACATAATAATTTCAAAGGATTTGCATTGTGTTGGAGAAAAGCAATTAGGCGAAGCAGGAGTTGGAAAAGGTTGTAGTTCTGCTTGGTTTGATGAGCGGTTCAAGTCAAGAAACGAGATGACTGAGTTTTGCAAGTGCAAAGGTATCTACGTGTGGCACCAATTGTGTTTGGTGTCAAAGTCACGATGACCAAGCATGTTAAGATCATCAAGTTGTAGGTTGTTCCTAGGGTGGATTTGAGAGAGGAATTCCCATTCTGACAAGTCGATAGAGGAAGCAGGATGGTCTTCATCAAGGGGGGGTGTATCAGCAGAAATAGTTGGAGAGGGTGAAGGTTCTCGATCAACATGCTAGGGATTGTAGCTCCCACAGAAGGATTCCCATGTAGAGACAATTTCCAAGTCAGAGGAGCCAATATCTTTTGACACATTGCGGAAAGGTCTGTACAGCAAGAGTTCACTCCAACAGAAATCGACATAAAGATGAGAGGTGGAAGGAGGGATGGCAAGGAAACGAGGGAGGACATGCACGATCTTGGTCGGTTTGTGTAGCTTCCATTGATTTTTTTTCCTACGTGCAGAAAAGGACCAAGATCGGGAAGCTTCGAGAAGGAGAAGGTGTTCAAGCAAAGCGGGTCTTTTCACGTATGAGGAAATGAAGTTGGTTGGCGGGGGGGTGTTGGGGATATCTAGCGAGACATGTTTGAAAATGGTCTGGGAGGTGTTCAGGGAAATAAATGTACGACTGAAAAGAGTCAAGGAAATTTTTTGTAGCATATGGAAGGTTTCTTGTGCTCCAATGTCTCGATCAGCCACGGTTTTCGACAGAAGTTTCTGGATAGGTAGTAAGATTCCCTCTTCTGTAGGGGCAGCATGCAAAATACATGTTAGAATGTCATGGTAGCTCTCAGATTTGTTCTCTGATTTTGAAGCATACTTTGAAATGTTTGAGAGGACAGCATGGTGCAAGAGCACTGGCTGGCAATCAACATTGGCTCTCCATACTTAGAGCATAAGAGGGTTGTGTATGTTTAGAAGCGCATCATTTCTAGCGGGGGTATATTTTTTTTGGCCAGAGCTGTCAATGAACATAGAAGATGTTTCCTGTAGCTCAAAGGGGAAACCGTAGCAGCAAATGAGATTTGTGCCTTTTTTGCGAAGACAAGAGAATTCATTGCATTTTGTGTGGCATTGCATAGAATTGACAAGGGTTTCATAGTCATCAGTATAGTTTCCTTCACATATGGAGGATGCTGGAAGTGTGCAAGGGTCTTGGTGAGATGCTCGATGGAAGGCAGAGACACGAAGGTGTGCGGGACGAGGGTTCCATGTTGTCAAGAAGCTGTCAAAGTATGTTTTTGCACTATTAACAGCAAGGGGATCATTCCAATCAAGGCTGTCCATATTGGGTGCGTCCTCCAACCAAAGGAATCCATGTATCTGAGCTGAAACTCAGTTTTTCCATTCATACCTATATTAAGAAGGGAACCAAAAATAAAACACAAAGTCAAGGAAAATATCAAAATGCGAAGCAGTAGAACAAAATAAAATGCAAAGAGCGAGAAGAACAAACCTGCACCAGTAATCTTTTGTGTTGAATGTGTGTTGTAGGACCTCTTCAAGGAAGATGGTGAATCTATGGTGCATATATAGAGACGTAGTATGCGGATTGGTGATAATGTTATGAATTCTCCATTGGAATTGTGAAGGAAATGAAGTTGGAGGCTGTGAAGGCATGAGCATGTGAAGGTCATGCCATTTGGTGTCAGCTGCACTGAGGGTAAAAAAAAAGGTTGGGCTACCAAGTTGGGTGATCATATCACACAACTTGCCTCGCCTTTTTCTCCAGAAGGAGCGGGTGCCACGTAGAGCAAAGGAAAATCGCATGGCATGATTAGCAACACGAGAGTCTGGCAGATGGCTAAGTTGTGTGCGCAAAGCTAAGACAGTTGCGGGGAGTGTGTCTGCAAGGTTGCGTTTAACAAAAACAGCAGCGATATCTTAGCTACGATGGCGCATCATAAGGTTGTACAAGTAATAGCGGAAGCGAGGGTGTTGGGAAAACCTATTATCATGGAATTGGATAAGGTGCAAAGCATATTCTTGCATGGAGACTTCATAAAGACGAGGTTGTTTTAGCATGGGAACCCCTGTGGGAAATAGCGTTGGGAATGCCATTGAGAGGAGCCCTTCTATATTGTATTCATTTATTGGAGAAAGACCAATGGGGGGCCAATCAATTGATGTTGAAGGGGTGGTAAGGGTTGTAGATGCAAATCGCCTAATTTCTTTAGTCTCAGTGCGAGAATATGGGAGTGCAAAAACAAAGGACGAAGTTTCAATGCTTGTTGGAATTGGCATTGAAGGTGTTGCATCATCCATAGTGGGTGAGGGTAGTTGGAGGTCAGGCCCAGGGGTTGTGGCATGGTGAAGAAGGGAGGACACATCTGTGGGTTCAAGTGGCAAAGCATGTAATGCTTGGAGGTCAAGGTGGACATCCTTGTAATACGGGTCATTGGAGATTTTGAATTCCAATGCAGCTAGAACATTTGAACGGCTAACAATGAATTCATAAGGCTTGTTTGCAACATTGAATTTCTAAACAACAAGGATGTCCAAATCTGTTAAGAGGCATGGAAGAGAGGTGGCTATTGTGGAGATATCTTGTGGGAAGCTAATAGTATGGCCGGAGTATTTGTATTGGCCACCACGTGCATGTGTAACTTGAAGTATTGGATTGACTCGGGCAATTACCATTTCTTCTATCTGAGTCAGGCGTGTAAGTTCAATCAGCTGGTTTCCAGGATCCATGTTGTTATCTATGGAGAAGCGATGGCCATGTAGCTCATTACTACATCGAGAGCATGTATAGATTCCACTTGAGAAATTTGTTTTCATTTTTGGATAAGATTCCTTGCATATGGAGCAAACGCGAAGTGGGTGGAGGCAAGAAAGTCGATTAAGAAAGCAAGTGTGACCATCTGGAAAGGGGGTGGTTGGAGGCGGGGGTGTAGTGGATGTGTGCATTGGGGTAGGGTTGATTGAAGCATTGATGTTTCCACGGCTAGATATAAGAGTAAGACGTCTATGCGCATTTTGGCAGTCCTTTGTTTTCCTATAAAGAATCCTTCTCCGTGCATTGATTGCGTCACAGGTAGTATTGGGCAACATGGGTTGTTGAAGAGGAGTTTTCCTTGAACCTGGAGAAGACATTGATGGGAATTTCAAATGCTATAAATGTGTAATTGCAAAGAAAAGCTGAGGCATGTACATTAAAAGCAAGATATGCAATGTACAGATAAGAAGGTATGTCGACGTATACAAAAGAATGCTTTGCGAAAGTTTTTGCAACACATAACGAAAAAATTAGTTTCTGTGATGTATGTGGAGCATTTATGTATGTGAAAAGCAACCAAGGAGCAGCATAGTAGGAAAAATAAATGCACATATATGACATAATAAACATTGTATACATGTAAGAAAATGATAACTGTTTTATGGATAGATATGTATGGCGTGCTATAAAAAATAAACACGTAATGTATACGATAACACATCTGCGATGTGAGCAAAGAATTTACAGTAGCTAATTACATTGCAGCTATTTGGAAAAAGACAGGAAAGTAAGGGAAAAGTATATATACAAGCAATGAAGGAAGGAAAGTGGGGGGGGTGGGGGGATATAGTGATTATGATGAAGTGGCAAAAACATAATTGGGTTGAGCTGAGGTGGAGTGCATTTGGAGAGGTGGGATGGTGCATTGTAGGGTATGATGTGTTGAAGCAAGGATTAAGGGAAGAGCAAGATGTGGAAGGGTGAGTAAAAGTGGTGGTTGCAATAGCCAAGGGTGGAGTATATGAAGGGGAGGTTAGAGACGGCGTGCAACAGGATGGGTTTGAGTAGTGAGTGTAGATATTTCTTCAAGAAGTTTCATTGATTCTACAGCATAAGGAAGCTCTTCTAAATCGATAATGGTTGTCTTCAAGCGTGTATTGGAGTTGAAAGTCTCTGTCTTAATGGACAAGGTGAGCAAGTATCGGCGCGAAGTTACATGTAGAGAGAGATCCTTTATGGCGGAGGGCTCAATGGTGAGCAGGCATAAATCCTTTGCGGAGACACCAAGTAGTTTGTTGGCTGCATCATCAAAAGTTGTGTCCCCATTGATCTGGCCATTGTGGTCTTGCAAGGAAAGCTTTAAAATGTACCTGTAGTCACATTCTGTGAATTCACCATCACATTTGCTACAATGCCAAGTGTTGAAAGCTCTATGGGAAACTTTCTTCATGCATTGAACACCATCAACAAAGAGAGGGCATGCAAGGAAGTGGAAGTCATCCATGTTAATGTCAACAATGGAAGCACGCAGAAAGAACCATAGGGTCTTATCAGAGGGTTGCATGCTTTGCAAGGCAGAAATTGTTTTAGATGGGTGTGTTCGAGACATAGAGCCTATGTATTTGCGGCTCAAGGATGGCGACGCAGTGTGAAATCCATGATCAATGTACCATTTCTGAAGGTGATGGGTTGCCTCGATATCTGGATTGATAAGGATGGTACTACTGGGAACACTTCCAATTGTTTTACCATTGTAATCTGTAAGACGACCACCCTTTATTGCAAGTACAGGTGGTGGGTCGGAGAAGTATAGTGAAGCGACATCTGAACCCTCTGTGTGGCAATGATGACCCCAAAGTGTGACATCAATGCTAAAACAGGATGTGTCTCTGAGGCAAATGGTTCTTCTACTTGTTTCAGAACCGTCTTTTTTCTGAATTGTAGATGCAGGTGAGACAGAGCTAACAAGGCCAATTAGGTCAGCCATGGAATTTGAAGGTAAACTTTGGAGGTCATTGATTGTTTTAAAGTGGAAGGAATGTAAAGGAATGGAGGGGAATGCATCGAGGCAAGGGTGGATGGTTGACGTAGATGAAAGGACAATCTCAAGATGGTTGTTCAAATGGTTATATGAAGGGTTACTTGTTTTGATTGTGCCATTCAAGATAGTGTACACTGTCCTGATTTCAACAAGGGAATAGAAGGTGTCAACAAAGTTGTTAAAGGCAGAGAGATGGATATCTTCTCCAGAACAATCAATAAGGTCAAAGCCAAATAGTTTCCCTGGCCAGCGTTGGTTGGTGTATTCATGGATGGGTGTCTTGCCAAGTACACGACCTTGGATGCACCATTTTTTATAGTTGGGATTGAGTGCTTTGAATGGAATTATAGTTGTTGGCATGGGTGTTGGTGTATCTGATGCTTGGGATGACTGAACATCGCTTTCATCTATGGGGTGGCTGGATTGGCTAGTTGATGAACCAATTGGAATGCCAAAGCTAGTCGGTAGTAAAAGAGGAACAGGGCTCCCAACAAGGGGAAGCTTGCAGTCGACCAGTTCAAGATCGAGTATTGTAATAGTCTTGTAGGAGAAAAAGGAAAGAATTAGTAAAGGTATTATAAAATTGATGATGTTGGTGGTAGGTAAAAAATGTAGAAGCTAAGCTACCTAAGAGCGGGCTTAAAACAGTGTACAGAAAAGTACGTGTTATTATGGACGACGGTGCAGGTGCACTTGGCGAGCTTGATGACAGAGCCTTCTTGGAGTTCTCCACTTGATATGAGGGAGTTGAAGGTAGTTAGGAGCAAAGTCTGGTGCATGTTGCTACCATCTGAGATAGTAATGCAGAAACATGGAGTAGTTGCATTTGTTGGTCCTAATGGTTGGAGTGAACAAACCTGCAGAAGTGGCTGAAGATGTACAACACCAGACAACAAAGAAGATATCACATTTTCTGTCAAGGGTGCCTCCATTATGCGAGTAAAACACTGAGAGCAAGAGGAAACAAACTTGTAAGTATATGATTTTTTTTTGTGTGTGTATATATACATATATGTAGATATATATACTATTGCACGAGTGACATGCAAGGATGCGAAATGTACAACGAAACTATAGCAAGCAGAAGAGTAGAATGTAGAACAGTGGCTTATGTATGCTTTTTTTTAATAAAATGTGAGAGAAAAAGCATGCAATGGAACTATCAAAATTTAGGTTGTAAATGCTTAAAGTGTATTAGAGGCATGATCTAGCAAGGAATTTATTGGATACTTTGGCCATTCTCGACATATCCCTTTTGGTCAATTGACTGTCTCATTACAATCTTGATTATGTGTTTTATTGAGTCCAAATATCGTCACTTGAATAGACCCCTCTTTATACTTTGCTAATGCAATCCTCTCTAAGTGGATCACTATGCTCGACCAGCAAGAAAATATGGCATGCAGAACAAAGATCAGAGAGTGCATGTATTCCAACACTGTACGAAAAGAAAGTTGGCATCTCATATTGCAAAAAAATAGTGAAACTTGACCAACACATGCTTGAATCCCCACATAGGTTAAGTAACCCGTCAAGCAGCAAATCAACCTGGATGAACACAACTCTAATAAACAGAAAGTTACTGTCATGGAATAAGGAGTACGCTCCAGAAAAATCCCATGACCATGGACCCCTCTAGTGAGAGAGTTCATACCTGTAGAAGCTCTAACATCATGTTCATGAATGAGAAAGATTGCAACAATAGCACCTAGAGAGACAAAGGAAAAATACACACAAGCACACTTTGTAGCACTGCCTTTACTATGCACCATAAACAAACATAAATATTAAACAACTATGGGATTGATAAAACATTTAGCTTCCCATGGATTATGAACAAGTACACTTTAGTTACAAAGAAATCAAAGTAAAACTGGCAGCCAGTCGAATGGCCAACTGTATATTTTTCAACAGTTTCCAAACCCACTTCAATTGCACTCCCACTTCATGTTTCTTCCATTTAACTACCCCGCATTTCACTATTGAAACTTGAGTGACTCGTTTAGTTTTTGATAGAGATATAATGTTTCCTAAATGGGGTATGATGGTTGGAAATAAGAAGGGAAAACTTCAATTTTGAAGGAAAAACTTCAACAAAGAAACACGCACTCATCCACAATTAGCTCTCTCCATTGATCCAAGCTAAAACTGTACTGCTCTAAGCTGTAAATTTATCCTAAAAGCAGAAAGTCCTCACTTGTTGCTACCCTAGTCTGATCTTTGCAGTGAAGGCCTCGAAGTATCATCTTTGTTAAAGCACTGTTTAAAAAAGTACTTGTTTCCAGGATACTCCCTTTTTATCCAAATGGAAGTGTGTCTTTTTTATGGACGGTAAACCCTCTCACCCTTCCAGGGTTGCTGGTAACTCTCCAGTATCATTTCACTTATCTGCTCGAAGGACCAACTCCAGATGCTGTACTCCACGCATGGGAGCAACTGGCTATGAGGATTGGAGAGTGGTCTTGCAATAATAGCAAAAGGTACCAGTGGAAATAAAGGTCGGAGGGAATATAAAGAATGCTCACTTCATCCATTGTAGTAAATGGGATCAAATAAGATGATAATGTGGAATGGAAGACAATGAGAACCAGGAGGGGTTTGCATGGCATCAAACTAAGATTTTTTTTGTTGAAGGGTCAAATTTCAAGCATACAAGCTTCATCAATAATTGGCAACAAAAAAAAAAAAAATCTATGATAATGTGCACCCACCAAAGATAAGCTAGTAAGGACATGTTATTCTACACTAGTGTGAAAATTGATGCAAGTAAAAACAACGAAGATTAGCATAGGCTGTCTGTAAATAAAAAAACAATTAAAATAAGTATAACTAAAATGCAGATTATTTCCACAATAACATGTAAAAAGTGACATGTTTGTACCATCAAAAGCTTGTTGCTATCAATCTTCAGATAGGAATATACAGGGTTGAATAAATTTTATTATGTAAAAAATAAAATGTATTGCAAAAACTGGGAAGACACATATAAATCTATTGAGGTTTGATAAATCTTGAAGTGGGTCAGAACCTTCTCTAAAAATATTCATGAAGATTTTTCAGTCGAAAAATAACATTCCTTGGTATTCAATGAATCAAAGGAACTTTTTACATCTTCAAAATGAGTAGATTACCACCATGGACAGAACAACAAATAGTGATAACAGTCCTATCCAGATATACATACTACACAGAAAATACAAGTATATTCCCACAATATAACAGAGTGGCTCAAAGCACTTTGAGATCACTACAATATGATCCCTCTCATAGGAAGGCTATCTGATACAACCATCTATGTCCCTAAAGAAAATAACAGGAGCCCATAAATCTAATCCAAGGAGGGAGAGAGTCTCTTGAATTCAGTAATAGTTGCTCAACAAAACTTGAAAGTATCTCAATGAGTTAAGTGAGATCAACTGTAATAGAATGAGCATATTCTAAAAGAGCTGTGATGAGTTTTCCCCAATAATCTCATTTCCGAAATATTTAGTAAGTAAGAGATGGCTCGGAGCCAAGCACAGTCCCTCCTTTGATAAGATGTCTGCCCTCCTGTTATGTTCCCTATAAACATGACTGAGATTCACCCACATAAAAGAGGACATGAGAATCGTAGTGTTGAGGCACCAGGCCTCAAGATTCACCATATCCAGTGTGGATTCCTTTTTTCCCCGATTTATAATCATAGAGGAGTCGCCAAAGATATGTAGGTAAGGTAACCCAATATTCTATGTGACCCGTAGTGATGCCCAAAGTGCTAAGAGCTCAGCTCTAGTGTTGGTACAGCTGTCACATCCGAGCTTGAAGGGTAGAAAGTGAAAATCATCCAGCTAGAGATAGATTCCCGCACCCCCCATTTTTTTTTGCAGCCGCACCATCAAAAAAGAACATAGGATACACCGAAGTAGGAGACTTCCCAATGTCCCTAATTCTATTTTTATGAATCAGAGGAGGCTTGAAGGTCATGAAATCATCATAAATAATATATAACAGTCTGTTCAATATGGGCTCCTGAGATTCAAAACATAAACTGTTCCTAGCCTTCCAAATATACCATACGATGAAAAAGGGCAGATACAGTAAACACCCCTTCAGTGATATCAAAAAAGATAAATTTTCCAGTAAAGTAGGGGCACTCCAGTCCAAGTGCACATTTAAAATACAGCTAAGGCCTCCGATGGCCTCCTTCAAAAACCGACAACAGACAAAAAGATGTCCCTGTACAAAAAAATGGCAAAAAGTTTGTTCGGAATACAATTGTTCCTTTTTTTTCAGAATACCATATGACAGTTGTTTTCGGAATAGCATACATCCCATCTTAATCCCAGATGTTTAAAGTTTTTTTGAATACAACTGAAAAAAAAAAAAAAAAAAAAAAAATTTCCGAATACAACTGTTCCTTTTCATCGTCTATAGCTCGAATCGGATGCTGCCACGTGTTTGATGTTTGTCTGTTGGTTGTAAGGTTCAGCCACATGCTGGTTTTAAGCTTCATGCTGTTCGCGGACTGAATCGTACCTCTTCCCATCCCATTTATTCGATGAACCTCTTCCCATACCTCTGTGTAGAAGCTATTGGACTGAATCGTCCCTCTTCCCATACCATTTATGCAAATGGAAGCGTGTCTTTTTACGGACGGTAAACCTTCCCACCCTTCCAGGGTTGCTGGTAACTCTCCAGTATCATTTCAATTATCTGCTCGAAGGCCCGATTGATACAGTCATCATTTGGCACAAGGCTCAAGAGCATTAGCCACATGCTGTACTCCACGCATGGGAGCAATGGCAGTGAGGATTGGAGAGTGGTCTTGCAATAATAGCAAAAGGTACAAGTGGAAATAAAGATTGGAGAGAATATAAAGAATGCTCACTTCATCCACTGTAGTAAATGGGATCAAATAAGATGATAATGTGGAATGGAAGACAATGAGAACCAGGAGGGTTCTTTGTTCACCCTCCTATCTCAACTCTAGGAATTAGTCCAGTTCATGACCCATGAGTTGCGATGCATAAGTTTGCTTTCTCAGATTTTTAAGTGAACTAACTACAGTATCTAAGGTGGCATGTTTTTGGTGGTTGCAGAAAGAACATCAAGGGGCAATTGTAGAGACACACTTGATTGTAACATTGACGAGATCCATTTAGGCTCTTATAGAGAAAATGTGGATTAAGTGAATAGGCAATAGTTGTTTCTTGGACCACTATTGTAGTACAAGAATCTACAGGGACATGCAAAAGAGGCCTTTATTCAGACATATTAATCATGTGATGCAAATATAGAGACTTGAGTCCATGAAAATTTGAGAGGTTGGTTAAATTCTGAAAGCACCATCACATCTGCCCACTAACTGTTTGATGTCGTATTTAATTACTCACCTTAGAATGAATCCAATTTTGTTCAACTCACTTCCCTCTTAATCCAACAACATGGATCTCTTTGGAGACATCTGATAAAATTTAAAAGTTACCGAGAAGACTAACATGGCCCCTTCAGAAGGATGACAAACAAAAAATGAGACATGGTCCATGACCTTTTATAAAAGAATGTGACAAGAAGCATGGGACTTTCAAATTTGCTTAGCAATTTCAACATTAGTTGAGTCTAAAATAAGCCCAACTTCAATCTCAGTGATGAGGTAGAGTATACTTTTAAATATTCACTACTGCTGTTCATCGCTATTGTTCATGGCCCCTTTAGAAGGATGACAGACAAAAGAAGAGACATGGTCCATGACAATCTCCTCCCATGCAGATTAATTTGAAAGCAGCTGAATATTTGTGTAAACCAAATTTTGTCTTTGCAGGAGGTCGAGCTGGACAACATGGATGCTTGTGAGGAAATGCGCCAATTTTTCCATGTGACTTACTGGGTGCATTAAGTAAAACCCATCGATGGTAGCCTGAGTAGAATTTCACAAAATGGCACATTGCTGATAGTAAGAATAGAAACATAAACATACAATGCAGTATTGGATATCATCAATGAATATATTTATAAATGCACTGGCCAACAAGGAAAGTTAATTAAGACAAAGTGTTACCCTTATGCTCATAACAATCAATCACTTTCAGTACCAGGGTGAGCTAGTGTAGGCAACCATATGGCATAGTACTCCAGATAAAAATGTTCAAAATTAATCTACAATAGGAAAAACTTAGTATAATTCTCTCAACACATGAGAAGGGTTTCATAAGACTGATAATCTTTTAAGCTCCAGAACATTTCCAACAAGATCTGAGACATGCCAGTGCTCACCAATAAATTGTTATCAACATGATTCTAGATTGTTGAACCACTCAAGTGTCGTTCCCCATTGTTATTAATCACAAATCTACTCAAGACATACAAAAGGAAAATGAAACAAGCCATCTCAAAGTCCTCTTAAGCAAGCCGCTAAGATTGTATGAACCAAAATAGAGAAGACCTTATTTTATTTGTTTAATTTAGAAATAGTTCATATATTTACAAGGAATATTTACAGCCATTCCCACTCGAGGGATTTGAACCCAGGTCTTTACAGTAATACAAGCATGATGACCTTACTGCTTGATGTTATACCACATTCCCGTAATATGGTAATGATATTGAAAGTCAACAAAATAAAGAAATATTGATTTAAAGTAGAGTATTTAAAACATTTATCAGCAATTTTCTGTAATATGTAAGTAATGACGATATAATTTCAAGGAATGCATTAAAACATAAACGACCTAATGATAAAATACTATGCCTGTGTACAGCTCAAACAGCCTAGACCCTATATCAATCTTCAGACAGGAATAGACAGTGCTGAATAAATTTTATTATCTTAAAAATAAAATGTATTGCAAAAACTGGGAACACGCATATAAATCTATTGAGGTTTGCCAAATCTTGAAGTGGTTCAGAACCTACTCTAAAAATCTTCATGAAGCTTATTCAACTATGTATGAGATTATTTAATTAGTCTAACACTGGTGACAAACCAGTATTGATCAAACCATCAAGATTAAAAAAGAAAAATAAGAGCAAGGTTAACTTGCAAGTACCTGGATATAATAAGAATACAAAGAAATAGAAACACCTATAACAATTGATGAAAACTCAAAATCTGGAAAGACTATTTCTAGACAGGAACATAATCAAAAACTTATGGAACCTGCATATCACAAGAATATAAAGAAATAGAAACCTCTATAACAATTTATGAAAATTCAAAATCTGCCAAAGCCTATTTCTGGATAGGAACATAATCAAAAACTTACAAACTGCCACGTACAATTTCTGCAGGTAAAGAGAAGCATAGATTCATCATTTAAAACATAGGTGTATACTCTCACTACTTTAAAGATCTGGGATTAAGATGGGATGTATGCTACTTTGTTCTATATTCTTTATATTATCATAATTAATGGTCAAGTTTTTATGTTCTTTTTTATTTTACAATATGTGTCTGACGCTGCCTGTTTGTTTTTATTAGTTTACGTACCCAAAAGCATGGTACATCTCTTCCACCTGGGCTCTAGAGTGCACTTAGCTTCTCTCAGTGCAATTAGACAAGATTTGTAAGTTAAGAAACCATACACTACTTCACCAAACCCAAAAATTAACAAATTATGAATTGACTTGAAATATTTTTGCAGGAGATTGTTAAGCTACTATGTCAAGGACAAATGACAAGTTCCAGCACGCAAATAGATCTAAAAGAAGAGGCAACTGAGTGACCGTAGTACCGGGATGTACAATTTTTTTTGCATTTTTTGCTCTCATTTGGTTGCTGATTTAGTTGAAAAACTAAGAAATTTATACATTTTATTTGTTCTCTTCTAGTTTTAATTTTTTAGAACCTTACCAAGATATTTCCAACCCCAATTTTTCCAACACGTTTCATCATTAATGGCCTCCAATATCAAGAAAGTTTTTTATTTCCCTTGTAACTTAAAAAGAGTTTAAGGGCTACACAATCTGCTAAAAGATCTAGTATCCACTGATAATTTGATTTTGATTTGATGATGCTCAGGGCTCAAGCATAAATTGATGCTTATTAACCATCCACGGTCTCACTGTGGATGTTGAGCTCCCCTTTAAGTCATCACGCTTAAAGTTGAATGCATGAGAAGCGGAAATGATAGATCTTCAAAAAATCATAAGAACCTAGTGAGGACACAAATTCCTAATAAGCATGGAGTTATGTTTGAGAAAAAAAGTGCAAGTAGCAGGAGAAATAAAGCTTTGACAGTAAGTAGATTTACACAAAGAATTAAACAATTGATTTTGGTTTTCCAATTGCAATGTCTGTATAAAGCTTTACACTTTGAACCATATCTTGCATATATTCAATTTTCTCTTCCAGCTGCTACAGATGCCCATGTGCATTCGCATTTCTAGCTTTGGCTTTACTCAACTCATAAAATAGCCCATGTTTGTTTTATTCAGTGTGGCAAAAAGTATTGAGTGGATTGGCTATTCAATCTCTGGCAAAGAAATTGGCTAAAAGAATTGCTTAAGATTGGCTTGCTAAAAAAAACACCAAGATTTTTTAAAAATCACATGATTTTTCAAAAGTTCCCTTCTCTGCAAGTTGGCATCTGTATCATATCATTTAAAAGCAAATTCTGGTGTAGTTTTTATTTAAAAAATTTACTTGCTGATTTGTACAATAATTTTGCATTTTTTTCTCTCATTGGGTTGTTGATTTAGTTGAAAAACTACGAAATTTATACATTTTAATTGTTCTTTTCTAATTTTCATTTTTAGAACCTTACCAAATTATTTTCGGCCCCAATTTTTCCAACACGTTTCATTATTAACGGCCTCCAATATCAACAAATTTTTTATTTTCCTTGTAGCTTAAGAACAGTTCAAGGCCTATAAAATCTCTTGAAAAATCCAATATCCACTGATAATTTGATTTTAAGTTGATTATGCTCAAGGACTCCAGCATGAATTAATGCTTATTAAGCAGCAATGGTTTAACTGTGGATGTGGAGCTCCCCATTAATTCATCACGCTTATGATAAATATTTGAGAGAGAGGGAGTTTACATAAAGAATTCAAACAAGTAGCAGAAGTGATAAAGCTTTGAGAGAAAGGAAGTTTACATAAAGAATTTAAACAGTTATGACCACAAAACAGGTCATTACAATTTAAAGTATGTCCAGCTGTAGTTTAGTGGTTGACACGGGACATCCCCATGTTAATGGCCTAGATTGGATGGCATAGAGCCTTCACAATTAAATTGTTGGCAGTCTTTGAAGGCATTAGGTTTAATGGTTGAGATAGGATGTCCCCAAGTTCATGACCCAGATTCAAGCCTCGGCAGGCATAGAATCCTGGCAATTAAATTGTTCACATAATTTGAAAACATTACATATGCGTCATTACATAATTTAACAAATTATGAATTGACTTGAAATATTTTTGCAGGAGATTGTTAAGCTACTATGTCAAAGACAAATGACAAGTTCCAGCACGCAAATAGATCTAAAAGAAGAGGCTTCGAGAAAGCTAATGGAAAATATTAGAACTGTTATATAGGAAAATGACATATCTAACAATAGCCTGTGGAAAGCAGCGCATTATGAACTACATTTAACAATGGGACAATTTGCACGGGTAGTCTAATTAGCATAAAATTGGAAAGGAAAGTTTCCCTAACATAATTTCCTAAGAAATCTATTTAGGATAGGATATTTTTCATCCCTATGTAACTCGTGCCTTATGGTGGGACAGAGAACAGCACGATTTTAACCCTGGATGGGGCATTGACAGTCCGTCAATCCCACAAACAAACCAACAGACCCGCAGTTTACAAATCTTGCTCTGCTCAACTGAGCGAACACAGCCGAAAAACAGCTGCAACCGTTCAAACCCTTAATCAGGAAAGGCAAATTCAGGGTGTTTGGGATTATCATACAATGAAATGCAGGCATGAATTTCTAATCTATTCAGGGGTTTCGAAATGAAATTGTGTACCTGTGTTTTTGTAGTTTTGTGGCTGTTTAAATCAAAATTCCTGCAAGTTCTCTGTGCAAACCCACGCAACTTCTCTGTGCAAACCCATTTATGCAGTAGGGAGGGGAGGTCGCCCTGAGAAGATGTTCGACGACCTCCAAACCGAGAATAAATGCCAGACTCAACAGTCAACAATCACTGCAAAGCTAGAGTTTAATGTTTTTTCTTTCAATCTTGTGCAGGTATGGGAAGAGGTACGATTCAGTCCGTGAAATTCTGCATAGAGGTATGGGAAGAGGTACGATTCAGGGTGATTCCATGAAGATGGGTAACACTTTTTGGCCAAATTTGGCAATGAACACCTGATTTTTTACTCATGTGCTAGATAGAAGCCCTCAAAACGCATATATGCCATGTGAATTTTGACTTGCAGTAAAAAAAACAAATTGTAGAATATTATGTTGGCTTCATAGTGATATTTTTTTAAAATATTCTGATGTCATTTAATGTGTGAATTTTTGCCTTTAATGAACTGTGTGACCTTAAAAATTTGAAGAAGCTAATAAGTGGCTCTTGTCCACGTAGAGTAATTCAATCTTGCATTAATAATTTAAAAGAAATAAATATATGAGCATGATCTCCATAAAATTCAGTGTGATGTGCATATTTTTTTGTTAATTTTTTTCGCATTATACAATTATTTATTATTTTTCGAAAGTGACCACATTCGATTTCAGCATCGTTTTAAACACATATTTGTCCACGTAAAGGAATTTTTTCTATTTTTTCAAAAATTGAAAAACCAAAGATACCCTTTTGAAGAGGACACGTCGATATGTGATGTGTGCATTTTTACGAATTTTTTGGCTGTGTATTTTTAACTCTGCGGATTTTTCTTTGAGCTACTTCAAAGTTGC
>LPNX011181888.1:18328-46627 GCA_001517045.1 Pseudotsuga menziesii | reverse complement strand
TAACAATACGTTTGAGACATCTATTTAGAAAATTTAATTTGAAGGGATGAAACCATAAAATTAAATCAATATAATCACACCAGCTAGAGAGCTTAAAAGGAACCCATAAAATTCCAAGATCTTATGCTATAAATGCACAAACAAAATAGTAACCAAAATAATCAGTGCTATGCTATTAATTTAATTGCTCCTCCAATTAAATCAATATCATCACACCAGCTAGAGAGCTTAGAAAGCACCAAGAAAATTACAAGATCTTATACTATAGAAGCACAAACATGAAATAAAAAAATACATTATTAGATTTAGGTTTTCATATGAAAAAATCGATTTTTTATAGAAAATTTCTAGACTTACACAACCCAGCATGCACAAGAATGTGCATATAGTACTAATATATCTACAAACCTTCCAAATAAGATGATGCTATCAGTAAGAAAGAGATTTCTAGAGCTCATCATTTAACAGCCAGAAACAAAGAAATGAAATGTTATGGTTAAATTCTCATCTCAAGGACAAACCTCTGGTAGAATGAAGAATCCAAAAGTAAACTCCAAAGAATGTCATTAGGTCTTTCCCCAAAGTTACTCTGCATGAATTATTCAACAATCATTCATCTTTTTTGCATTCCACTCATACCCTAAACCCTCTCCCCTTCACCCTCCCTCCACGTCTTCCTCTCTCCCTCCTGCACTGCCTCCCTTCTCCCACCTCTCCCTCTAATCCCACCTCCTCCTCTCCCCCTCCCCCTCTCCATTCCTCCACTAATATCCCTTCAACATCTTCTCCAGCCCCTCCCTCCTCCTCCCTCTGCCTCCTCCCTTCTCGTCCCTCTCCCCCCCTTGCAAAATCCTCCTCTCTCCACTGCCCTCTCTCCCCTCCCCTCCTCCTCCCTCCCTCTCTCCTTTCCTCATCCTCTTCTGCCACTCCTCTCCCTTCCACTCCTCCACCTCCTATCCTGACCACCTCTCTCCTGCCTCAATCCCTTCCCTTCTCCCCTCCAACCTCCTCCTCTCTCCACTTCCCTCGCTCCCTCCATTTCTCCTTTCCTCCTCCTCTTTCGTCGCTTCTCTGTCTCGTCCTCCTGCTCTATCCCTCATCCACCCCCTCCCTTGGCCTCATCTCTCCCTCATTCACCCCCTCCCTTCTCCTCATCCTCCTCCTCCTCCCTCACTTCTCCTCCACTTCCCCCTACCCCTCCTCGCGCTCCTTCTCCTAAGGTTATGAAATTCACACATAGATAATGCCAATAAATAGTCCATGATTGCTAATGATCGCAACAAACCACTTACAAATGTACGCAATAGAAATGTAGATAATAGCAAGGGTTGTGAGCTTCGAAGTCCCTACCATTGAAAAATTATTAAAATGGGAATTTTGTTGAAGATAAATAACACAATTATTGAAATGAACATTTTGCAAAAAAAAACTCTTCTAAAAGTATATGTTGTATTTTCTGAATATTTTTTTAGAATTTAATATATTTATAGAGATTATTCGTAATCTAAATAAAATAAGGTAACGAGATATAAATGAAGTTGCTTACCAGTTTGTCTTCTCATCTTTCATCATCAACTAGTCCAATGATAGCGTCATCATAATCATTTAATTCAAAACCAAAACCAATTTGAAAATCAATATTTAAATTTTCTCGCATTTTCTTTTGATATAGTAGCAAGTAGTTCCTTGTAGGTGAGTGTATCACCTCATTTAAATCAATGAATCCTAGTCATGGAATTTTATATAAAACGATGGCAATGATAAATGTTGCTCACATGAATAGAAATGGAAGTTAGTTGGAGAATGAAATATTTTCTGTTCATGGGTATACATATATATGTTAATGAATTTTTCTTCAAAATAATGGGGCTTAATACTTTTACATGAAGGAAACTAGCATATTTATTATTATTATATTGAGCACGTCAAAAGGTTGTATATTTTCTAAAATTTTTGTAAAATACATGAAGAGTGTAGGTAAAAAAAACTTGTATTTTTTTTTATTTCTTTGGTATATTTTTTTATTGTTTTGTAAAGTATGTAAAAATTTTATTTTTGGTTATTAATTATTTTGAAGACTCCAATAATAATTTGAAGCTTTAATCTTACAAACATAAATATGAAAATACAACTTGATATGTCATACATCTATATTCATTCCAGCTCTTTTTATTTACTATATAGGTAATATAGTTTTATGTTTTATTAGTAATGTTTAAATATATAAATATTAGAGATATATAGTTTTTAAATGTATATATCATATTTTTTTCAAAGGAAAATGTATATGTTACATCTCTATTCATTCCAATTTCGTTTTGTTTATTGAATATATTGGTAATATCTTTATATGTTAATTAATAATGTTTAAATATATAAATTTTTAAAATGTATATATTATATTTTTTTCAAAACAAAATGTATAAATTTTATTAGTAGTTAATATTTTGAAGTTTTAAGTTTTAATATCCAACATGAAAGCTTGAAACCTTACAAGTGGTATTAGAGCTTCAGGATCTCACTCACATTGACTCTCCACTCATTCCATTGCATTTCCTACCCCCTCATTCTCCTCAAACACTCCATCTCTTGATTCTCTCTCAATGCACCTTTACTCCATCTCAGGCACACCATTTTCTCTTCATGTTGCTCCCACACCCTCACCAAGCCTGCGTTCCTCCGTCTTGCATTCCCAAGTTCATTTCACCTTCCAACAATCCATTCCATCCCCATCCCACACTCCAAGATCTCTCTTCACTTGCTTCACTCTGCCCATACACCCATAACCTGCGCACCATGAAAGTATGCATCCATCCCTCCACACGCTGCTCGCTCCACTCTACCTACCATCCACTACATTGCTTTGCTCAATCCTTCCCTCCTTGCTCATTGCTTCATTGCCAATCCTCATCCCTTGCCATTCTTCTTGTCCTCCACCTCTCCAACCTACGCATTCACTCAGCTCATTCCCTCGGATCATCCCACCTATCCTTCCATCCATCCTTTCTCTCAACCCGCGCTTGATCCATCCCCTATTGTTACACTCACTCCTTCCACCCACATCACTCCTCCTCTCCTCTCGAACTCCTACATGAACTCTCCTCCACCATCCAATGCACATTCCCCCACAAAGTCTCTTGCTCCCACCACTCCCCATTATTGCACTCTCCCTATGTGCTTCCCCTACACTCCGTCGACCTCTCTCTACACAGATGCCTTCACAATATCCCATCGTTATCTCACTTCTTTTCACATGCGCACTCTCTATTCATGCAACCTTCCCATTCAACCCTAAAAAAAAGTTCCATCATTTTTTCAAATAAAATAAATAAAATAAATAAAATATAATGTTATTATTATTATTTAGTAATTGTTATTATTATAATATTTATTTTAATATATATATATATATAATTAAAAAAATGGTATACTAAACTATTTATATAGTTTATAAAAACACTAATTATTATTATTATTATTATTTACGCTGATAGGAATTTTTTCTATGGAGGTGTGTCTTGAAAATTACTATACCCATTTCATCATCCCTTCCACCAATATGATTTTCACGTGTGTCTTTATAATTTGTACACGAGTGTCCTCGTCATTTGCTGGTGATTTTTTTGTTCACTGTTACTCTTTCCCATACATTATGCCACCTGTTTGCAATCAACAAAGAAGGAACCACGTGGAAATGATGGGAAGGTTGTCTCTCTGTAACACTCCCCAAAACCATTATCGTTTCGTTGTTGCATGATCGGTTGAATTACTAAACACATCTTTCAACTGAAACACATATAGTCATTAATTTAATGAAAGGTGTGGGAGCCAAGATCCATAAAATTGGTTTCTTTGGCTATGAAAACTTAATGAATATTGTGCTTGCAGTAAAGAAATTCAGTCTTAGAATGAACCTTTTCCTCGTGGATGGATTGGTTTTAAAGATTTTAATGTAGTCACATATGCATTCGCCGTGGAAGGTAATCATTTTGATTCTGTTCAACGGATATTTTTTTATGTGTTTTAAAATATGTGCCGGGACTGGGAATGGGAGTTGAATCATCAAGGAGAATGACTATACACTACCAGTTGATATCACCTGTCAATTTTCTTTTTTTATATTTCTTTCTTTTATTTTTATTATCATTGATATTATATTATATTTTCTATGTTCCAATAACTAAATGATAGATCGAGACTCAATCAACCAAAATCTTCCAGAATAATGGATGTTGTGGTTAAAATGAAGATCGTAGGGTACACTATGTGGAGATACTATTGAAAACAATTCCGCTCTTTGAAACTAAATTACGTTGTAATTTTATCAAAAATATGTTGTTCAGAGGTATTTCTATAAAAAAAAAAATCATTTATGCCTCAGAAGTCTGTCTTGCACTGTTGAATAGTGGATCTTTATCTAAAGTCAAAATCATACTCTACCGTCAATATATTTTTGTTAAAATATTATCACCTAGTGATCTATTTTATTACAATCTCATGCTAAAAAGTCTATGAGAATAATAAAATTCTCTATTTTGTGAAAATCGTGTGCTAATAAGTCTTGTTGGGTAATCAATTTATCTATTTTGTGTTCAGAAGCTTATCTATGTTTTTATCAAGAAATGCCATGAATCTACTTTTGTGGGAAATTATTGTACTTTCCACACTTTGATTTGGAATAATTTGGAATTGGTTATAAAATATTATATAATAACATAACATCTTCTTATTATCTTTTTAAAAATATTTGCAAAAGATTTGTACATGGATAACTTTTACTTGATGTTGGTCTATCAACGCTTTGTTATGTAGTGTCACCCATGAAAGGTCAGGAAATGTATATCACAGCATGAAGAGTATGTCTCCTTTAGGTTGTTAACCTAGACTAACGAGCATATCTTGCAACAACCTAATAAAAATATAGCAATATACTACCTAAGCATGTTTAATACCTCTTGTAATAGTCCAATAACTATATAATTAGAATGTGATACATAACTAGTCCAATAACTATATAATTAGAATTTGATGCATAAAAAGACTATATAATTAGAATTTGATGCATAAAAAGCGGGAAAAAGGTTTGTAAACTTTGTTGATGCAGAAAAAAGTATTGAACCTAAAACCCAGAGAAAAGATACCATTTAATGTCGAGAGAACATCTAAGATGAAAAATCTCAAAAACACTTATCAGAAATTGCAAAGCACAATAGTAATACATATTATACATGTGGGAAAAGAAATAATCGTATAAAAAAAATTATCCCATTCAATTAAAAAAAACCAATTATCCCATTCAATTAAAAAGAAAAAACAGGCTGTAATAAAAAGAACGAAACGAAAACACAAAAAGAAAAAAAGCACGAAACGAAATAAAACCATACACATCAATGTAAATGAAATGAAAAGACGACCAATCAAAATTTTTATGGCCATGGAAAAGAGAGGAGAAGTTGCGGAAATGCCTGCCAGAAATAATCGCTGGTTCTCTAGAAAACATTTACATTTTGACGCTTAAGAAACGGCAATGGTTATTTTTACTAGACTTCCGGGCGAATCCGACGAGGCTGGTGGGACGAGATCATAGAGAACATGTTTGTTTTCCAATGCAGTGAAGAGTTGATAAAAGGGGGCACTCACCACAGGCTACTCGTTGAGCCACTGGATATTGGGCAAAAACGTGGACCTCAAAAACGGAAGGCCTTGTCGCTATAAAACTCTTCAAAAGTGGTTGGAAAATGCTGAGAATACTAAGAAACCACAGCTGCAACTGTTCCCTACCGGCACAGATGACCCCAAGTTGCTGACTCAGGACTCTTGCTTATGGGCTTATGTAGAAGACATTTCAAGCCTAATGCATAAGAACGTTGATACTGCTGGAAAAAGGAAAGATCTGGAGAATCGAGTGAGGGCAGGGCTTTGAACGATTCCCATGGTTTGTGCATGGAAGATCTTTTGACTCGCGAATCTACCCTCATAAATGTGTTCAATTGGTTGTGGCCTCAGATGACCCTACCGCAGCAAGAGACATCTCCCTTCGGCTCTATTATTCATTATCCTCTGCAAACGTAAGGTAGGTTTAGCTCATTTCAGGTAGGTCCCAAGTGATGCAGGAAACATGCATCGAGAACCAGCGCCTTGCTGTTTCAAAGCATTAATAATTTTTAAATGCAGGCGGTTTGTTTGGGAATATAATCCAATATATGCTTAAAAATAAATATAATCCAATATATGCTTAAAAATAAAAATAAAAATCCCATCTCCCATCTCTTTCTCATCTCCTTTGTTTATTTATATATATGCATAGAAATGGGAAAATAGCTAGTGTTAAAAAAATTAACCATACATTTGCAAAGAACATGCAAGAGGAGAATAATACCCACGGTTTGCACAAGCCTGCAGAAATCCTCCTCAAATTCAGAATCAAATTCAGAAACTAGACCAACACGAAAACTGGAACGTGGAAATCCTACCAAGCTAGCCAAATGCCAAATGCCGCCGTACCAAGAATCTAATCCAATATATGTTTAAAAAAATCCCTTTTCCTTCTCATCTCCTTTATTTATATATATGCATGGAAATGGGAAAATAGCTAGTGTTAAAAGTGCGAAATTAACCATACATTTGCAAAGAACATGCAAGAGGAGAATAATACCCACGGTTTGCAGAAGTCTACAGAAATCCTTCTCAAATTCAGATGATGAGGCGACCAACCCCAATCAAGAAACTAGAACGACGCATAGCTATGCAAATAATTGACGCATAGCTATGCAAATAATTGGCGACTGAGCAATGCTCCACGCTGGTCGCACAAATCCTGAGAAATTCACAAACACCCTGGTCGCACAAATCCTGAGAAATTCACCAACCCAGAAAAGAAAAGCTTAAAGAGAAAAACAACATAAAAAACAACTAGAAAAGAAATATTGTAGGTCCCAACTCTTGAAAAGCTTAAAGAGAAAAGAAATATAAAAGCTTAAAAACACAACAAAAAGCATAAAAAAGACAATATAAAACTTAAAAAAGGAAACAACAATATAAAGCTTAAAAATGAAATAATATAAAGAAAAATGAAAACAAATTTATAATATTTTTGGTTAATTGTGCTTTCCATTATTAAATAGAGTTAATGGAAAATTTTGGGAGTGTTTATTTATTGAAATATAGATTATATATTTTGTTTTAATTTATTGAAATTTAGAATATAGATTTTTTTAAAATACAAATTGTTAAATTGTTTTTTCTGCAAGTGTAAGAAGAAACATTGTAGAATCTCTCTATTAAAATGGTGTCCATTAGCCAAAACAAAAATATGTAAAAGCAATTATTATGTTTACAAAAATCATGTTAATAAAAGAAGATATAAAAAATATATTCAATATTTTAAATAAAATTATAATGCATATATTTTTATTATTTATTGATTTAGAATTTGTAATATTGAGCATTGAAGTCAAAACGTTCATTCTTTAACAATACAATTTGCAAATTTACAAAAATATTTTTAAATTAATCATGGTAACAAGGCTTAATGTAACATAAGGGTAGCCCATAAAGTAAGATGTCCATTTCATATTACAATTACTTAAATCCTTTAAGATAAGATTATGGTGTTGTGATTCTAGAAAGTCTTAAAATGTAACATATTTAGGTTATTTATTAAGAAAAATAGGTATTTTAATTAATTAATATTTAATCTGTAAAATGGTTTATATTGGAGTAAACATTGTATGATAATTTTTGTTTTTATTTTTTTACTAAGATTTAGAGAACCTCATGAGAGCATCTCAAATATTCAATTTCCGTATTAATATTTTCCATGGTAGTAAAGATCTATTTCGATGATATTAATTTTGGGCAATATAAAATAACTTCCTTTATAATCGTGTTAATTGCAACTTAGCTTATGTGATTAAAATGAGAAGTTGTTTATCCACCTCACTCAAGTTCAACTTGTGCCTTAATTGATGTGGACAAGGTACCAATAATATCACTCTTGTAAGTGTTTAAGGGTGAGACAACATCACTCTTGTCGGATCTTTGGCAGCCTCTCATAAGACATGGAAAGAAGTGGTCGAAAATGCAACGAGGCATTGTATAGTTAAAAAAAGCATAAAGGAAACAATATAAAGGAAACAACAAAAAGCATGAAGGGAACAATATAAAGCTTAAAAAATGAAACAATATAAAGCTTAAAAAAGGAAACAACATAAAGCATAAAGAAACAATGTAAAGCTTAGAAAGGAAATAAAATAAAGAAAAATGGAAACAAATTTATAATATTTTTGGTCAATTGTGCTATCCATTATTAAGTGGAGTTAATGGAAAAATTTGGGAATCTTTATTTATTGAAATATAGATTATATATTTTGTAAAAAAGAAGCAGCTTCGGAACTACGCAGTTGGTGAGGATATAGCCTGGGACAACGTTCTGCGGATGGCAAAGTGTACTTTAGTGGGGCGGGTTTTGGGAAGGAACTTTGCGAAGAAAACCATTCTTGATTGGGCTGCGAAGTCCTGGGGAGCTCAGTGTGGCTACGTCCTGGAGGTAGATATCTTAACTAAAGGATGGTTTGCGGTCACCTTTTAGAAGGAGGAGGATTTAAGGTGGATACAGAATAAGAGCTGGCATATTGACCATTCACCTATTTTGCTGAAACCCTGGAGCCCCATGTTTGATGCTAGCAAAGAAAGAGTGGATGTCTTACCCATCTGGGTGAGATTTCCTGCTCTCCCGTTGCATTTCTGGGATTTGTATCACTTCAGAAGGATAGGTGATATTATTGGGTCTTTTCTGGAGGCGGATCTCTCATTCCGCGAAACTAAGGAGAAGAAGGTTGCGAGGATCTTGGTTAACATAAACCTCAGGGAGGGTCTGGCCGAGTCAATTAATTTGGAATGGGGTCCGGAGATCATTACTCAGTTATTGGATTATGAAAATGTCCCCTTTCGCTGTAGAAGGTGCCATGTTTATGGGCATCCGATTTCGGAATGTCCTTTGCCGGGGCAGTCTTGGAACGGAAGAAGGCGGAAAGATCCTGTGGATGCGTGAAAGGGACCTAGGGAGAAGGTCAATGGTTCCTCTGGTTCAGCCCCGACTTCTGCGGATGATTTGGGCAGTGATCCATCTTCAGAAGAGTTGCATTTCCTTGAAGAATTGCTGGACGATGGGGTTAAAGATGCGATGGTATAGGATACTGTCTCAGGGTCGGCTCCTGGGGAGCCCTCAGGTCCTGGTACTCCCTCTATTCCCATTTTGTCTAATGTTAACTTGTTTTTGAATAATGTTTCTTTCTTGGGTTTCGACTGGATAGAAGGCTTGAGAAAGCTCTCCCTTTCGGGTCTCTCTGGTTCCCCTTTGTCTATGCCTACTCATCATGTTTTTGCTGATACCTTCCCGGGGTTTGCCACACAACCCTCTATTGCTTCTGTTGCTGCTGAGCCTATTTTTTTTCCTGATATGGACGAACCCTCCTCTGCTGTTGTGGAACCAGACCCTGTTCCTATCGTTGAAGATTCCTGTCCCTCTCCACCTGACTCTACGGATTCGGGATACTTTTTAAAATCTTGTCAAAAGCCTTCGGTTGGGCTGGGAAAAAACCCTTCGCCGATGAAACGAGGCCGAGGCAGAAAAACAAATCTCTTCGAGGCTCAGTCCAGAGCAAGGGAATATCTTTTGGGAGGCAAACAAATTTCGATTGAAAAGGCCCTTAGAGCGGAGGTGGCCAAGAAGAAAGGTCACAAATGAAGATTTTGTCTTTTAATTATCGGGGGCTGGCTGGGCCTGGAAAGAAATCAGCCCTCATCAGGGTGCTTACTCTTGAACACCCGGATGTGATCTTGCTACAAGAGACTTTAGGAGTAGAAGAGGTGATTCGGGAATGCTTGGAAAGTTGGATTCCAGGTTGGTCCTTCTTGACTTTGGACGCTAGAGGGCTTTCCGGTGGTTTGGCAGTGGGTTGGAAAAGTAGAAGTGCTCAGTTGATTAATGCCTGGGGTTCAGAGGCTGTGCTGGGTATTGAGGTGTTTGTAGCAAATTTGGGGATTTCTCTCAATGTGGTTAATGTTTATGGGCCTTACCTTAATAGAGTTCCCTTCTGGGACTCCCTCCTGCAAAACCTATTGGTGAGTGGAGACAGTCTGGTATTGGCTAGAGATTTAAACTTCTCATTGGGGCACAATGAGGTTTGGGGGCCACATGCCCAGGTGGATTCTCTGGCGGGTTATTTTGTTCAGAAACTGATGGAGAAGGGCTTGTTGGACATTGAGCCTGTCAAATTAAAACCGACCTGGAGGAACAACCGATGTGGGGAGGCGAGGGTGGCTAAACGAATTGATCGTTTTTTGGTAGCTGAGCAGCTGGTGGATAGATTCTTTATGGTCAGACAATGGGTGGGAAGCGGGGGCTCTTCAGACCATTTTCCTATCACTACTACATTTTGATGCAAAATCCGACACTTACTTCCGACGGCGCGTGGATTTTTTCCTTTAAAGCTACCAAAAATCACAAAGTTAATTTTTTTTTTTTAAATTTTAGTCATAAGCATCGCTTAAGCGACAGCTAGGCTCATAAGCATCGCTTAAGCGACGGCTAGCCTAGCAAGCGTCGCTTAAGCGACGGCGCACAAAATTTGCATCTTTCTTTCATGGAGGGCGAAATATGTTTCGAAAGTGTATATGGCACATTATTGAGGTCGGCGTGTAGTTTTTGTTACAATTTGTGAAAAGCTGGTTTCCAAGATCTAGGATCGAGTATCTTCAAGGGTATTTTATTCAGGGTTGGGAGCGAATCCGAAATCGACCCAGGGCCAAATGGGTTTTCCGATGGCGGGCAGATCCATACAGATGAGTATAGCTACTGTCCTGTTTATTGTTATTTTGTCATTTGCTAATGTCTGTAATGGGTTTTATTTACCTGGAAGCTATTTGTACACATACCCTAACGGTGGAGAATTGACTGTGAAGGTGAACTCTCTGACATCAATAGAGACTGAGCTTCCCTTTAGCTATTACAGTCTACCCTACTCACATGTGGAGAGAATGTGTGGAGTCGACATGCATTGGGGAACCTTGGCATTGAATCTTTCTGAGAATTTCGATTTCATCTGCAAATTAAATCGTTCAGCAACCCTTGTGGAGGATAAACTATGCGATCTGTAAGTTGAATGCCTTAATCATTGTTAACAAGGATCTGTTCTTGCCATTATTTTTACCAAATCATTGGAGGTTTGTTGGTTAATAGTGTAGAGATGAAGTATTTAATCTTTTGGTTGCCAGTAGGTAGAGGATTTGTTGGTGGAAGTCAGATGGATGCCCTTGAGCTACAGAGGGCTTCAATGATTGGTTATACAGCTGAACATAAGTCTCAGTTAATCAGAAGTGGGACATTGGGTGTACCGTTTGCTGGAAAAAGTGGTGCAGTAAGTCCAGCATATTATGGGAGCCCTTCTAATATGTCTCTTGTAATGCAATATCCTAGTTCACCATTGGCGAGTCCGGTAATACCAGGGTCTTCAGTAATGGCAGCAAGTCTTCCTGGAAGACCAAATGAGCGAAACTTTTGCCTTCCACTAGGGTCAAATAGGATAACATCGATGGGTGCCTATTCTGGTTGGTAGTCACAGAGGGGAAATGAAAAGCTGGATGATATGAGATGCTCTTCTATCCTTGATGAACTGAAGAACAGTAAAACTCGCAAATTTGAATTATCTGATATTGTGGGACATGTGGTTGAGTTGAGGTAAACATTTGCAATATTTGAAATAATTTTATTTGTAAATCTAATATGATTTTTAACCTGTTCAAGATTTTTGCTTCATGCTAACCATGCATATCATACTATTTTGTTGTTTTGTATTAGTACTGATCAACATGGAAGCCAGTTCATACAACAAAAGTTGGAAACAACTAGCCTTGAAGAGAAAGCATTAGTTTTCCAAGAAGTGTTGCCGCAATCCTCAACACTGATGACGGATGTGTTTGGTAACTATGTTAAACAGAAGGTGATAATAGAGCTGAGCAAAACCTTATGGTTTGAAGACCGCATTATGCTATTTGATCTACATTGAGTTTTATAATGCTTCAAACTGCTATTGTATTGTTGATATTTTAAACTTTAAGTGGTGGATGGTACTTTTGCAGATTGCAATCTTTTGGAATTTACATGCATTGTTTGTTGACAGTAGAGTTGAATCTTAATCTTTGAAAGCATATGTTTCTTGCAGTTTTTTGAGCACGGTATTGATCAACAGAGAAAGGATCTTGCAAATCAAATTGTTGGTCATGTCTTGACTTTAAGTCTTCAGATGTATGGTTGTCATGTTGTACAGAAGGTTTGTCAATTTTTGATAATTTTTACTGTAAGCCTCATAATTGGATGCATATAAGTTTTATCAAATGCATGCTAGATTGCAAAGCTCGTAGAGTTGAGTTATGCATATTTATCCTTTTAAATAGTCTTGAGGATTGTGCGAATGCAATATTTTCTATTATAATGTTTAGTTTCGGGGCTATGAGCTGTCAGGAGATCAAAATAATGGTAATGGATCCCCAAAAGCCTCAGATTTAGCCCAAAGTTTGTATGTCTTATATATCGTCTGTGGTTTCATCTACTTTTGTCCAAATTGAGTTATAAATACAAGCAGCTATCTCTTTTGGGGTGTTTCCTTTAAGTTGAGAAGCATTACAATTGAGCTAAATGCGTGAGGTACCACAAGAAACCCATGTTCTTGGGTGAGATGGCCCATAAAGGGTGGACAGCTAATCAGAATCTCTTTCCTTCTACTAAGCTGCCACGACAGGGAATTAATCTTCTGTCAAAATTACCCCGGAGTTGCACCTGGCGCCCCAACTGTGTATTTATGCCTTCAGGGGAATGAACCTTGGCTGGTGGCCTAACATGCCACAAGGTTCACAGCACCCCACCGGCAGCAACTATTTTCTTGGAGTTTATACCCTCTGTTTAATGCCCCACATTTTTAAAGGTTTTTATTTTGGTTCCCTCTGAAAACCAATAAATAAACAAGTAAAAGAAAAAAAGAACAAAATAAAAGGAAGGGCTTTGTTTTGTTTCTTTTCAAAGCCTCAAGTAACTAGGTCAAAAGCTATAATTACTTTGCTTTTTTATTGTCTGATGATCCATTTTTTATTTTTTATTTCCTTAATATAATTTTGAAGTATTGAAACTTGAACCAGGCACTTGAAGTTGTTGATGTAGACCAGCAGATGCAACTGGTTTCAGAACTTTAGGGACATGTCTTACGATGTGTCAAAGATCAGAACGGAAATCATGTGATTCAAAAATGCATCGAGTGTGTACCTACAAACCAAATAGAATTTATAATATCTGCATTTTATGGTCAAGTTGTTAACCTCTCAACACACCCCTATGGTTGCCGTGTCATACAGGTGTGAGGCTCACATAGGATATGTGTTTTTCCATTGTTTCCAAGTCACTTTTGAAATGATGTATGATACTCTTTGTGGATCTGGTGATAGAGGGTTTTGGAGCACTGTACAAAGGAGCAGAAAAATAATGGCATAATGGAAGAAATTCTGCAATCTGCTTATAGCCTCGCTCAATATCAATATGGAAACTATGTGGCACAGGTATTTCCTTTTCACCTGCCTGTTAATTGTTTTAGTAGTCTCACTCATTGATATCTTAATAAACATCTGTATTATTGTCCATTGTTAGCCTCTTTTTTCAGTCAATATAACCTATGCTAATATACTTCCTTGTAATTCCTTGATTTCCAGTTCTCTGTACATATTAGTAAGGAAAAAGGCCAGGTCATCTAGACTATCCATCAATTATAGGTGATTAAATAAGATCATAATCAAAAACAGATTAACTATACCCTTTATAGATGAAATGTCAGATGAGTTACACAGGATACAATATTTCTCTGAGTTTGATCTGTGTTCAGGATACTACTAGATCTGTGTATGGTTAAAATATGTGGGGAAAAATGTGTTCACGATGCTACTAGATCTGTGTATGGTTAAAATATGTGGAGTAAACAACCTTTGGAACCCATGAAGGACATTTTGTCATTTTCAGTTTAATGTGATGTCATTAGACTTGAGCAATGCACCAACAACATTGAATGAAATATAATATATTCGAACTATGCTTGAGGAACTTTATGCTCGTCTTCTTTAATGAGATCCTTATCTACAGTGAAATGTGGAAAGGGAACCTTAGGCATGTGGAGAAATTTTCTAGGACATTGGAAGAAAATCAAATTTACACTAATATGTCAAAATGGGCATTCAGGAGAAGAGAATTTGAATATTTGGGGCTTATTATCTCTGAATAAGGCATTAGGGTGGACCCAAACAAGATTAAGGCTATCATTGAATGGCCTAGACCAAAAACAATATCAAAATTCAGGAGAAAAAATGCACTCTGATTCTCATGGTGGCTGACAGCACTACACACTCCTCTGATTCTGATTCAGAGTAGGATTAAATTATTTTTATTGCTTCTTCCCATGATCAATACAAACTTCTCTATTATAGGAGTAATTCTTCTCCTTTCACACAATCAAACTCTGCTTCATTGTCTAGGGCTTACCTATTTGGGTTAACCCCTTTATTTTCTTAGTTTATTTCAGACTTCCATTAGGATACTTGATGGTGGTTGATACTTGATACTAGATACCACTACATGCTCAACTGATTCTGATGCAGTGTAGGATTACATTATTTTCAATGCTTCTACCAACTGAGCAATACAACCATCTCTGTTACAGGAGTACTTCCTCTCCTGTACACAATCAGAGTCTGCTTCTTTGGCTCAGATTTACCTATTTGGTTTACCTCTTTTTAGTGTGTTTCTCTCTTTAATTAGGTATCTATCAACCTTGTTTGTTATAAGTGCTTCAATGAGGGCTAGTCAACTTCCACCTATGCTAGTCCAACTTGGCCCTTACATCCTTATCCATTCTCTAGAAGCAATTAGGCTTAGCAACTGAGATTTCATGGTATTTGACACTTGACAGCACTACACGCTCCTCTGATTCTGATAAAGAGTAGCCATGATCAATACAACCTTCTATTACTAGAGCATTTTCTCTCCTTTTACACAATCAGATTCTGCTTCTTTGTCCAGGGTTTCCCTATTTGGGTTTTCCCCTTTATTTTCTGAGTTTGTTATTTTTCCATTTCAGGATATTTTTTAGGCATTTCCACACCGACATAGTAGCTTGATATACTTTTGGGTCCTATTGACCTAATTTGAAAATTTTATGCAATTAATACAGTTTCTTTCTTTTTTTTCTTACTCAATATAAAATAAGAATTTAAAATGGACCAAAAACACAACTAAATATTTGAAATCTGATGGCTATAAAGCAAGAATCTTAACACCAATGAGAAAGGGAAAAGATGGGATTGAAAAGCAACCATGTAGTGACGATACACATCTGATGAGGCTACAGGTTGATTTAATGGCGAAGCAAGTGGCTCTGCAGCAGTCCCTTGTGCTGGAGATTCTACATCCATAAAAGAGTTAGATTGCCCATCTTCTGCTCTCTTCACAGATTGCTTAATTGCACGAGCAATATTTAATTTAAGCTTTCGTGTTTCACTCGACTTCATAGTACTTGCTTTTGAGGCCAGCTTCTTCGTGGACATGGTAATAAAGTTAAAACACTTTAGTCTTTATACAATGCTTAAAATTTATAACTGAGACAAAATATAAGGCAATTACCATGATAAGGTAAACATAAGTGTGAATAAATTACTTGCTTAATATGTTTATAATAAAAATTAAGGTAAAGTCTGGAGAAGATAATATGCCTGAACTAGAAAGCATCCATCTGTTCCTTCAGATTTACCTGGTGAGATAAGCATGAACGGCATGAGCAAATCCAGGTTTATAGGAGAACAATAACCCACACAGAGGCTTCCCTTCAATGTGGGATTCAATAGTATATCCATAATGAAACACATCAGTGTATTATCTGTAAGGTTGGAAAGTGCCAGGTTTAGTAGTAGTTACTGTCAAGTAATATATGTTGCTACTCGTGGAGTGGTCATTAAGCCAATGCCAATGGGTTGATCTTGATCACCATGGGCGATGCCATCTAACATTCTATATTCACTCTCTTGCACAAAACGTCCAAAGAAAGTTGTGGCTATAGCATTCGCAAAAGAGCACTGACATGTTCTTCGTTAAGTTGGTGACAGGCTTCTTTGTAAATAGAAGAATGCCAATCTGGAGAAAAAATGCACTCTTTAATAAAAATAAGCACTTCAACAGCTCCTTGTAAAGGAATATTACTGGAGTCAGAAACACTGTCATTTGCAGAGCAGGGCTGTTCATGTCCAGGAAATGCAACAAAATGAGAAACCGGTGATGCATACAAGAAATCTATTTCCATTAAAAGACCCCAAAAATACAATAAGCAATATAAATTAAATTAGATTGAAATTTCACATCACAATATATTAGTCTATAAGACAACAAATCCCATCATAACTCAACTCAATTAAAGTAAAACAGTACACATTCATGTCAGAATAGATTAATCATTCTACTATCTACAACATTGGAAACATAATAACATGCAAAGTGTATTATCTGTAAGGTTGGAAAGTGCCAGATTTAGTAGTAGTTACTGTCAAGTAATATCTGTTGCTACTCATGGAGTGGTCATTAAGCCAATGCCACTGGGTTGATCTTGATCTCCATGGGCGATGCCATCTAACATTCTATCTTCACTCTCTTGCGCAAAACCTCCAAAGAAAGTTATCGTCACCATTGTTTTGCATGTCACCATAACCTCACACTCTAGTGGCCTCAACTTGGTTCTCTGGTTCTTGTCCATATTCAGTTCAATTCTGGTTACATGGTGATGAATCTGTGATCTATGAGTGTAAAGCAAAATGGACTTCAATTTTGTTGTTGAAATCTAACTAAAAAAATTTCAATTTGGGAATATAAAAAATGGAAATTTAAAATTCAGGAATCCTTTTGAATAACCAACGAAGCAAGTGAATCACTGCTCCATGTTATGGTTATGGTTGTGTATCTCTTTGGCGCACTTACTGTTATGACTATGGATATGGGTCTTGTTACCACTCATTTTGCATGGGTGCTCACTTGTAAATTTTTGGAAGGGGTTTGCAGCATGGTGCCTATGGGGCTATTTGTTGGGGTTCTCTTCCTTTGACATGTTTGAGATGGTTTTGATTGATTGTAGCTTTCCTCATCTTGCATAATTTATCATTGATTGGGTCCTCTCCATGAACAGAGGTACAGCCTGTAAAGTAGCTGTCTTTGGAGGCAATTTGGCTGTTTAATGATGGTGATTCTTTTGATTAACAGCACTGACTCAAGATATCAAGTTTATGTTTCATCAAAACCAATTCTCTACAATTGAATAAATAGAAAATTTTATATCTGAATAAGACAAAGAAAGTAGATATGAGGGTGGGTTCTAAAGGGTTGTAAACTCAGAAAAGGGAAAAATGTTAGTCCTAATAGAAACATGGCTTGGGTAGGATATCTTCCATACTGTACTGCAAAACACGAGCTGATGAATTTTGCCCCAAATCACACTCATCTACAGACCAATTAAATGGTTTCACTATCCATAATGAAGTAATAAGTGATTTCAGCTCTCTGCCATTGAAGAATTAAGGGAATTCAGATCTTAGACATTGAAAGGAATAAGTGTTTTCAGATCTCTGCCTTTGAAGATTTCCAAGTGAAGTATGAGGCTCTTGAGAGACAGCTCGTTTGGTAAGTCAAATGCTCATCTCATGGCTCTTTTTATTCCTGACCTGCATCCAATGGAATTCCTCCATGCGCTGTCATGCTCACAGCTAGGAGGACCGAGTGGTTTAGACACTTAGTCTGATAAAAGGAAGTGCTCTCTTGCCTTACCATTTGCTAAAGGAGCCAGCAGTGCTTAAATTAGAGTAATAAGCATCTAAGAAGGACGAATCCTGGAACTACACGCTGGTAGGGGATAATCCACACATTTATGGAGTCAAGGGAGGCAATCTACAATGAAATTTGGTCCAGCATGAAGTTCAGGTGAATTCCTTACCATGCCAGAGATTGAAATTGTAAGCGATTAATTCATTGATTTTGAATTGCATTACAGATATCATATCATAAGTCTGGTCTATCGACCAAGTTTAGGAACTGAAATACTTAGAGGTTAACTTGTGTCATTCTAGTATTTTACTTTGTTCATTTTGTTTACAAAAATGGGTGATTGTTCATCAAATTGAGTAACAAATCTCATATATTAATAATAATAATAACAAGGTATAACTCTTGTTAATTACGAAAATTTGTTATTTTCAATAAGCTGAGTTCTTCTCACACTTTCAATAAAGCATTCAACTAATAAGATATGGAAAAAAAACTAAGTGAGAAGGGTGTAGCGATGTAACAAATAACCAGTCTTGACAAGTGTAAATATTGTGCTAGTACCATGGGAGTGAGAGTTTGTTCTCAAAATACAGGGTTCCAGAGTAACACCAACCTTACTCTTTGGTGTAACAGTGTCCACCTTGAGGCATGTTCGTCCTTTTTCTACAGGTTTATTAGCATGACTCATCTCTGTTTTTCTTCTTTTCACTTGTCTTCCATCCTTTTGGTTGTCATGATTTATGTGCAAATGTTTAGGGCTTGAGAGACCTGGTTCATGTTGATTTTTAGCCACTAGCTTAACACTATCCATAGGTATTTCATTTTCCATTTCAGTTAACTCTTGTCTTCTTTGCCCGTATTCATGGTTAAGAAGATTTTTCTGAAATGCCTTGTCCCTCGATATCGATGCCAACTTTGTTGTTCCTTGAGTGAATTGAAAAGCATCAGTGTCTGTGTCAGCTTCAGATAAACTTGGAGTTGAGGAATTCTGAAACGAAAATGTATTACTGTTTGTTATAAAGATGTCTTATTGTTCTTAAGAAGAACTGGACAATGTGATATAAATCTGCCGAGTCTTTATTAATTGCAAGCATATGAGAGTATGCAGATCACATTCAAATTAGCCATCCTCATCAAAGTCCAAAAATGGCTTTCATGAAGCGGATGCATCAGTATGGACTAGTGATATGAATGCAAGTTTTGTGAAGAAATGATAAGCAGTGAAAAATTCAAGCATCATATCATTTAATTCCAAAACTGGCTTTCATGAAGGGGATGCATCAATATGGACAAGTGATATGAATGCAAGTTTTGAGAAGAAATGATAAGCAGTGAAAAATTCAAGCATCATATCATTTAATTAGAGATTGGATCACTCTAAACCCAACAGAATCAACATACTTATATTCAATCTTTCAAGTAGGACAGAACAAAGAAGCATAACATGCATCCATGCCATAATAATATACAAACTGGACAAAGACAAGATGTGATCTTCTTCCTATTTTTTTTTCTTTTCCACAGTTTTAAATGAAAAGCATATTTAAAAAAAAAACTAATACTTAGGATCTCTGCCACGGTTTTGACAGTTTAAGGTTCCCAAAAACTACTCACAAGTTTGTTACAAGGGTAAACTCTCACTCCGATGGTACAGGCACAATATTTTCACAATATTTAAAAAAAAAAAATTCAACAGGCGTCGCTTAAGCGACGCTTTAAACTGTCGCTTTTCTGACGTTTTTTGTAGATATCCATCGCAACGTCGACGCTTTAAACTGTCTCTTTTTCGACTCTTTTTGTAGATATATGTCGTTTTTCCGACGGAATGAAGGCTATTTTCTTAAAAAACTTCCACCACTGTTGAAGATATTCCGTCGCTTAACCGACGCTTTAAATTTAACTGACGGTTACTTAGGTGTCACTTAACCGACGGTTATTTAGGTGTCGAAAACCCGACGACAAGTTTCCGACACTTAACAAAAAATCAAAGTGTCGAACATGCAACAGGGAAGTGTTGAAAATCCGACATGACGGCCATCGGATTTTTGGTCAAAATGTAGTAGTGTATTTTCTTTGAAATCAAGAAGGGGCCTATCAATCCTCCGAGCCCCTTAAAATTCAACAAGTCTTGGCTTCAGGATGAGACCTTCAAATCCCTTTTCCTTGATCATTGGATCCCTTTTGAAGGGGAAAATGATAGATCGGCTGCTATCCAATTTGTAGACAATATCAAAAGACTTAAAGTGCATATCAAAGAGTGGTCATCTGCAAAGAGGAACATCGATGAAGCTGAGCTGAAGTCTATAGAAGCAGAATTGCTACTGATATACGAAGGAGAAGGAGGTGGTTTCTCTTCTTTAGATTCAAAGGAGGCATTGACAAGGCTGGAGGGTATACGTACCTCCCTGCTGTTAGAAAAGGAGGAAGCTTGGAGACTAAAAAGTAGGGCTATCTGGCTGGAATGCAGGGATGATAATACAAAATTCTTCCATTCCTATGCCCAGGGAAGGAAGGCAGCTAATATTATTTGGAGTTTACAGGATGGGGAGGGTATTCATGTAGATTTTGAAGCTAAGGCCAGGTGTGGGGTTAATCATTTTCAGAAGTTATTCAAAGCACCTCCTCAGGCCTCAATCGAAGAGGTTATTAGAATATCTCAAATGTTCCCCCGTTTTGTGGAGGAGGAGGAAAATGGGGATCTTATGAAGGAATTAACGGAAGAGGAACTCAAGGAGGTAATGGGAAGCTTTCAGAAAGATAAAATTCCATGGCAAGATGGGTGGACTATAGATTTTTTCCTGGGCCTCTTTGATCTTCTGCGAAGGGACCTTTTGAAGGTGGTAGAGGATTCTAGGTTGGCTAGTTGGATTCCGGCAAGCTTCAACTCCACTTTTATTGCCCTCATCCCAAAGTCTGATAATGCAACCTCTCTCAATGACTTCAAGCCGATATCCCTGTGTAATTGTGTGTATAAGATCATCTCAAAAGTGATTGCTCTAAGATTGAAATCAATCCTTTCAGCACATGTCTCGGCTGAACAGTTTGGTTTCCTGGAAGGGTGCCAGATCCATGAGGCTATAGGTGTATCCCAAGAAGGTCTTCACAGTTTAAAAACAAGAAGGATGAAGGGGGCTATCTTAAAAATTGACCTTTCCAAAGCTTATGATAGAGTAAGTTGGCTTTATTTGAGGTTGCTTCTAACCCATCTTGGTTTTGGCATCTCTTTTATTCGTTGGGTTATGTCATGTATAACTACTATTTCTTTTTCAGTGCTGATTAATGGGGCGGCCTCGCCTTTATTTCATGTGGAGAGGGGGTTAAGACAAGGGTGCCCCTTAGCCCCACTTCTTTTTCTTCTTGTTGCTGAAGGTCTTAGTAGGGAAATCAGAGCAGCTAAAGCACAGGGTAGTTTTTTTGGGATACAATTAGCTCCAAATTTAAATATTACACATATGCTCTTTGTGGATGATGTGCTGGATTTTTGCTCTGGTGTCAGAAGAGAGACCCGAGTATTGTAGGATATTTTAGAACTCTTCTCTAAGGCTACAGGAATGGAGATAAATTATGCGAAATCCTCTTTGACTACCCACTTGTTAAGACCAGAAGAGGAGGCTAAACTTTCGAGGATTTTTCCTTTCCCCATAGCTGGATTGGATGAAGGGCTCAAATAGCTTGGTTTCTATCTAAAAGCAAACCTTTATCAGAAACAGGATTGGCTTTGGTTGGTTGGGAAGGTTGAAAAACGGTTAAAGGTCTGGAGTCACAAGTGGCTATCTCGTGCAGGGAGGTTAGTTTTAGTTAAAGCTGTGCTGGAGGCCATTCCGGTTTATTAGATGGCCCTCTCTTGGATTTTGAAAGGGATTCTTGAAAGGATTAGGAGGATCTGCTTCATGTTTTTATGGAGTGGAAAGAAGGAAGATTAGACTACTCCATGGGTTAATTGGAGAAGGATTGCTGTCCCAAAAGGTTTAGGAGGTTGGGGGCTAAAGGACATATTCCTTTTCTTAAAAGCCTTGGCTGCTAAGGGTGGTTGGAGATTGGTGAAGTCTAGTAGTTTGTGGATGCAGGTGATTGTTCAGAAATACCTCCCAGGGGAGAGGCTGCTAGATTGGATCAGAAGCCCTAGGAAATCCCATTCGGGGGGGTTCGGTGATTTGGAAAGCGATTGTAAAATCTTTTAATCTGATCAAAAACAACCTAGCTTGGGATGTTGGAAACGGGGAAAGTGTTTTGGTGGGTAGGGATCCCTGGTTGGGGTGTACACAACAACATCTTCTACCACCTGATGTTATTGAGGCTCTCGGCCAGGTAGGGATCACAACTTTAAATCATCTTGTTGTTCCAAGGCCTGACGAACCGTGGCTTCAATTCTTGAGAAGGGATAATTCCTTGGGGTTGGGGGAGCGGGAGGCTGTATTTGTGGAGAATTACATCAGAGAACTGGACAAGGCACATATTATTCTGTCAGAACAGAAGGACTCTTTGGTGTGGGATGCTGACGAGGGAGGTGCTTATACTCCTAAGGCAGGGTATTTATTCTTAAGTGCAGGGGTGGTTTTAAGGGAAGAAGTCTGGTGGTGGAGGCCATTGTGGAAGCTTAAGTGCCCAGCTAAAACAAAGCTGTTCATGTGGTGTGTATTAAATAATAAGGTACCTACCTGGGATGTGCTGTAGAAGAGAACATTTCAAGGGCCGGGTTGGTGTGTGATGTGTAAATGGGAGTTGGAAACCCCTTATCATCTATTCTACTCTTGCAGTTTTTCTTCTCCGGTCTGGAGGGAAGTATCCACTTTGGTTGGTTTCAATTGCCTTTGGGAAGGGGATTCTATTGGGTCAGCTTGGGTTTCCTAGTGGAGGAGGACACCTCAAAAACATCTAAAATGTTTACCTTTGCTGGTCATATGGGGGATATGGCTTGCTCGTAATAAGGAAATTTTTAATGATATTCCAAGCTTACTGGCTATCGTAGGGTCTTTGGATGTGGGTTTCTATAAATCTCTACCTGTCCACTTATGGGATGCTCAGGAATGAAGGCATTTAGAGGTGACTTTAGATCGATCCAAGCAGTGGGATTTTTTCGATGGGGCAGCACAAAACAATCAGTGTGGAGGAGGAGCAGTTCTTTACCTTACTGAGTCTCATGTCTTTGTTTTGACTATGGTACTTGGGGGGGGAACAAATAATTTTGCAGAGTTAATGAGCCTCAAATTTCTTCTGATGTTTGCAATAGAAAAAAGATGCACTGATTTAAACTTTATGGGAGATGCATTGAATGTTATAAACTGGATAAATCAGACTCAAGAATGCAAGCATTTGAGACTTTCTCATATTATTTCCTCCATCTGGCAGCTCCTTCAGCGACTTGACTCTTTTACTTGCAGGCATGTGTACAGGGAAAACAACATAGAAGCGGGCAAAGCTTCTAAGGCTGGGCTCAGTTTGGCAGAAGGTTATTGGACAGTGAAAGAAATACATGATGGTAGACAGCAGGATTTTTATCACAGGCCGTATATGGATCTCTTTTGACTCTCAGCAGGCTATCTTTGGTCTATATTATGGCTGTATGCAAGCTTTTAATTTATGTATTAAGAATTGTTAAAAATATATTTTTCAGTGGCAAGGAGTTTTTGGCTCCGATCTTAATCTTGCTGGATAGTATTTTTGTTTATATTTATGTCATCAAAGAAAGCAGCGTCGTTTTCTTGAACAGTAACTGTTAAAAGTTATGAGAGCGATCAGTCTCATTGGATCGCATTTATGTATGCACATCGGCGTTAATGATTGAAGGAAGTGTTGTAGCATGAACAGCGAAAGATAGATATCTTATGTTTTGATGTCATATGTACAGAGCTGTGTTCAGCTCATACTTTTTTTCTGGAACAACATCTATGTATGCTCTTTTTTGACTCACTCAACAGCAGACTTTAGAGTCTATAGAATGGAACCTATTTTTTGTGATCCAGAATTCTGCTTCAGTGAATATTCAGAATGTAATTCTGATCTCGAAAGATGAATGAAATTACGCTTTTTTTTCTTGGAAAAAAAAAATTGTTTTAATTTATTGAAATTTAGAATATGCATTTTTGTTAAAATACAAATTGTTAAACTGTTTTTTTTTGCAAGTGTAAGAAGAAACATTGTAGAATATCTCTATAAAAATGGTTTTTAGTGGCCAAAAAAAAATATATAAAAGCAATTATTATGTTTATAAAAATAATGTTAATAAAAAAAGATATAACTAATATATTTAATATTTTAAATCAAATTATAATGTATATATTTTTATTATCTATTGATATAGAATTTGTAATACAATTTGCAAAATTAAAAAAATGTTTAAGATCTCCCTTCCATATTACAATTACTTAAATCCTTTGAGATAAGATTATGGTGTTGTGATTCTAGAAAGTCTTAGAATGTAACATATTTAGGTCATTTATTAAAAAAATTAGGTCTTTTAATTAATTAATATTCAATCAGTAAAATGGATTCCTTTATAATCATATTAATTGCATCTTATCTTATGTCATTAAAATGAGAAGTTGTTTATCCACCTCACTCAAGTTCAAATATCTTTTGTGAAATGTTTTCCCTTTTTTGTGCCTTAATTGATGTTGACAAGGTACCAATAATATCACTCTTGTAAGTGTTTAAGGGTGAGACAAGATATTTCCGACCATTATCCGAATGAGATTTTCTCAACCGATTGTAGACAATATTTCATTCATTTTTCTTACTACTTTTCTTTCAAAAAAATGTTACTTCATTATTTCTACCAACCATACCAAACTAGTACCCCCGATTGGGTGGTCTTTAGACATAAGGAAAATATCACAACATGTGGCACGTCCTAAGGAAAAGATTGGACCAACAACAGATGTCCATCCTCCTTCTAAAATGATTCCCACCTTGCCCCTATTAAACAAATTTATAAACCACAACATAATTTGAGCCCAGAATTTGACAGTTGCCATGTCTGAAATTCGACAATACCGTGTCGGTTATTTGACAACATCAAATTTTACTGTCGTTAGTGGCATAAAATCGGATATTCAGCGAAAAATAAGATACCCGTTTATTTTTCAATGTACTAAGCCAAAATATTTCACCACTAATTTGTTGAATGTTCGATGTGTGCTCGTCGAAACTCTGACTTCTCCTCGTCGAAAATTGGACTTATCCTCGTCAAAAATATGAATTCTCCTTGTCAAATGTCAAACAGTTCTTCTCTAAAAATTCAGGATTATGCAGTAAAATTAGAGGAATGGTTTGTTGAAATTTTTATGCTTGCTCGTCTATTATCCGATGGTATCGCTTGTCAATGGACAAGGCCATAGGTCATTGGAAAATAGACGGGATTGGGTCGAATTGCACTGAGTTCTCGTCAGTGGTTTGACAATTTCTCTTGACGAATCTTTGGAAAACTCATCGGACATGGCCACCAGTCGTCGAAAATGCAAAGGGGCATTGTATAGTTAAAAAAAAAAAATTCAGAGGTTGCCACAGGTAGATATTTTCAACGAGGGTGGGCTGTAAATGTTTATTGGTATTTTAGAAGACAACAATAAACTATACCTTATATCATAAGGTATAACCCTCCAACTTGGGTATTCGTAAGGTTTTATTTATTCTCAGATGTCATAGAAAATGTATGTTTAGTCGTGAATTTTATACATTGTAGAAAGTGATTATCTTGTGTTCCATTCAGTGGATTTTCATTTTTTTGCAAGAGATTGTATTCTTGTACATTCCTAACAGCACAAATTGGCTAGTTTCAATAAAAATCCACATCATTGGAAGAGTGGTATGCTACTTGTCAGCATTGATACTAATGCATATCACCCAAGATGATAGATAAAGCATTGTAACAATTATTAAACTCAGCCTTAACCCCCCCTTGTCTGCGACCTTGGTGCATCACTCAAAGGAAATCCAAATTTAAGCATTTCACTTGAAAATATATATACAAGAATTAAATTCGAAATACAAGTACTTCTAATGACCTGACAATCATAATATAGTAGCTAAAGAAACAAACACACTTTTAAATCAAACTTTAGTAAAAAACAAGTTGTTAACCCACTGTCTTGAAACCCTCCTCTTTAGTAACCGTATGAGTTATATAAAGTCATACCAACAAACTTATGTCCATATTTCTCAATATGTTGATTGTAGTATTATACCAAACCAAATCGATAAAATATGCCTTACTACACTGAATGTTTTGGACAACTACTTCACAAGATGTATATCAGCCAAAACTTATAGACCCACTCTTCTAATGGTGGAAAATTAGAAATGATTCCCTCTTAAATTTGAATAAAAATCGATCAAAACAAAAAAATACATTATCATATTGAAGTTTTCATATGAAAACATCAATCTTTTACATAAAAGTTATAGTCTTACACACCCCATCATGCACAAGAATGTGCATACAGTAATAATCTATCTGCAAACCTTCGAAAGAAGATGACGCTATAAGTAAAATAGAGCTTTCCATAGCTCATTATTTAACAGCTAGAAACAGAGAAATGACATGTTATGGTTAAATTCTCATCTCAAAAACAAACCTCTCGCAGGATGAAAAATCAAAAAATAGCCTCCAAAGAATGTTGTTAGTTCTTTCCCCACTGTTACTCTACATGAGTTCTTCAACAATCATTCATTTTTTCATGTGCCACACATGTCCGGTGTCTTATTTCTGCCCTTTTCCATTTTATAGTGAGATGAGATAATGTAATTAGTGTATCAATATGTAAAACAACAAAATGATTCAATCTTTGTCGTGACCTTCAAATATGGATGATTGGAAAAAGAGCACTATTTAGCATTTCTTAAGACTTGTTATGCCCATGCATTTCATAAAACATACCAATATTATTGTTGAAATGATTAGGAGAGGACTAGACCACAAATTTGACAGAAAAATTCAATTCTTGTGAAAGTAGTCATGTGTAGCAAATTTCTCCCAATTCCATCCAAGATAGTAATTTATTTTTTCAGGAAAATAAACACCCATAACTGCACACACATGGTTTGAAAACAAAATCAGAGAAAACCATAATGTTAATTTAAATGATGATAAATCTTTTACCATATATTTGCGAGTAGAATAAGGCTTTCAAATTAACCACCAACATATTCTCACATGCAAATTTACACAATAAAAGTGTAAAATAGACCACCACTTCAAATAAAAAAGAAAGGAACAAGAAAAAACACACTAATAATGAACAAAGAGTTCTACTAATTAAAATAAGAAGAAAAAATAGAAAACTACTTTAAAACAGTATATATATCTTTAGATAGAAATCAACAAATATGAGTAATTTCAAGTTTCAACAACGAAAGTGATATACATGGTATCAAAAGGTCGTACAAGTAGAGAAGAATGACCCTTGAAAAAAAAGTATGAAGAAAAAAAAAATGATACTATCTCCTTGGCATCCAACTAAGCACTACTCAATTTAAGACCATTGAAGTTTGCAAATACATCAAAAACTCCAGTAGCATAACTACGCCAATAGATTCGAGTATTTCCCATAGAATTGATCAGTACCCATGATGTTATTGATAAATTCATAGCTCAAAGTGCTCCATGCATATTAACAATATGTTTTGGAGACATCTATTTAGAAAATTTAATTTGAACGGATGAAACCATAAAATTAAATCAATATCATCACACCAGCTAGAGCGCTTAAAAAGCATCGATTAAATTGCAAGATCTTATGGTATAAATGCAAAAACAAAATAGTAACCCAAATAATCAATGATATGCTATTAATTTAGTTGCCCCTCCAATTAAATCAATATCTTCACACCAGCTAGAGAGCTCAGAAAGCACCAAGAAAATTCCAAGATCTTATACTATAGAAGGACAAACATGAAATAAAAAAATACATTAAACATCAATTTTTTACAGAAAATTTCTAGTCTTACACACCCCAGCATGCACAAGAACATGCATACAGTACTAATATATCTGCAAACCTTCCAAAGAAGATGATTCTATAAGTAAAACAGATATTTCTAGAGCTCATCATTTAACACCCAAAAACCAAGAAATGACATGTTATGGTTAAATTCTCATCTCAAAGACAAACCTCAGGCAGAATGAAGAATCCAAAAATAACCTCCAAAGAATTTCATTAGGTATTTCCCCAAGGTTACTCTGCATGAATTCTTCAACAATCATTCATTTTTTTTGCATTCCATGCATACCCTAAACCCTCTCCTGTAGACCCTCCCTCCACATCTTCCTCTCTCCCTCCTCCACCGCCTCCCTTCTCCCACCTCTCCCTCTACTCCCACCTCCTCCTCTCTCCCTCCCCCTCTCGATTCCTCCACTACTCTCCCTTCAACATCTTCTCCACCCTTTTCCTCTTCCTCCCTCTTCCTCC
>LPNX011181888.1:0-13482 GCA_001517045.1 Pseudotsuga menziesii | reverse complement strand
CCAGCAAAATGATCTCCATCTTTCTCAATATGTTGATTGCAGTATTATACCAAACAAAATCGATAAAATCTTCCTTACTACAGTGAATTTTTTGGACAACTACTTTGCAGCAAAAATATAGACTCACTCTTCTAATTCTGAAAAATTAGAAATGTTTCCCTCTTAAATTCGAAGACAACTTGATCAAAACAAACGAACAAAAAAATTCTCAGATTTAAGTTTTCATATGAAAACATCATTTTTTTATAGAAAGTTTCTAGTCTTACACACCCTAGCATGCACAAGAACGTGCATACAATACTAATCTATCTGCAAACCTTCCAAAGAAGATGATTCTATAAGTAAAACAGATCTTTCGAGAGCTCATCATTTAACAACTAGAAACAGAGAAATGACATGTTATGGTTAAATTCTCATCTCAAAGACAAACCTCTAGAAGAATGAAGAATCCAAAAATAACCTTCAAAAAATGTCATTAGGTCTTTCCCCCAAGGTTACTCTGCATGAATTCTTCAACAATCATTCATTTTTTTCACGTGCGCGGTGTCTGAGTTCTTCCCTTTTCCACTTTACAATGAGCTGAGATAATCTAATTAGTGTATTAGTTTGCAAAACAACAAAATGATTCAATCTTTGGCATGAAGTTCAAATATGAATTCTTGGAAAAAGAGAACTTGATTAAGCATTTCTTAAGACTTGTTCTTCTCATGCATTTCATAAAACATACCAAGATTATTGTTGAATTGATTAGGAGAGGACCAAACAACAAATTTGATAGAAAAACTCCATGCTTGTAAAAGTAGTCATGTGTAGCAAACTTCTCCCAATTCCATAAAAGATAGTAATTTATTTTTTCAGCAAAATAAACACCCATAACTTCATACACATGGTTTGAAAACAAAATTAGGGAAAACCATAGTTTTAATTGAAATGATGATCAATATTTTACCGTATCTTTGCTGGTAGAATAAGGCTTTCCATTAACCACCAACATTTTGTGACACATAAATTTACACAAGAAAAGTGTAAAATAGACCACCACTTCAAACAAAAAGGAACAAGGAACAAGAAAAAACACACTAATAATGAACAAAGAGTTGTACTAATCAAAAGAAGAAGAAAAAATAGAAAAGTAATTTAAAACAACATATATGTCTTTAGATAGAAATCAACAAATGTGAGTGATTTCAAGTTTCAACAATGAAAATGATATAAATAATATCAAAAATTCGTACAAATAGAAAAGAGCAACCCTTGAAACAAAAGTGTGAAGAAAAAAAACATGATATTGTCTCCTTAGTAGCCAACTAAGCACTACTCAATTTAATACCATTCAGGTCTACAGATACATCAAAAAGTCCAGCAGAATAACTATGTCCATAGATTCAAGTATTTCCCATAGTCTTGATTAGTACCCATGATGTTATTGATAAATTGATATCTCAAAGTGCTCCATGCATATTAACAATACGTTCATTAGAGGAAATTTCAACTCAAAATGGGCCTCCTAAAATGAATTAATCAAATAATAGTTGAAATAATAAAATAATATTTATTAATTTTGGAGGAAGAAAAGAAAAAAACTACTTTTTTGTTTGTATTTTCGACATATCTCCCTGTGTTTTTACTCAAATTTTGATCGGGAGAGCTCGTTGGATGCGGAATTAAATTTTGCATCCAATGAGTACCCACTCGGCATACTTTTGACAGACCCCGCTACCCCCAAAACAAGAAATACCTGAACAAATGGAATGATGCCGAGTGGGTACTCATTGTAATATTGAGCATTGAAGTCAAAACTTTCTTTATTTAACAATACAATTTGCAAAATTACAAAAATATTTTAAGATTAATCATGGTAACAAGGCTTAATGTAATATAAGGGTAGATCATAGGGTAAGATATCCATTTCATATTACAATTACTTAAATCCTTTGAGATAAGATTATGGTGTTGTGATTCTAGAAAGTCTTAAAATGTAACATATTTAGGTCATTTATTAAGAAAATTAGGTGTTTTAATTAATTAATATTTAATCAATAAAATTGTTTATATTAGAGTTAACATTGTATGATAATTTTTGTTTTTATTTCTTTATTAAGATTTAGAGAACATGATGATAGCATCTCATATATTCAATTTTCCTACTAATATTTTCCATGGTAGTAAACGTATATTTCTATGATATTAATTTTGGACAATATAAAATAACCTCCTTTATAATCATGTTAATTGCATCTTAGCTTATGTGATTAAAATGAGAAGTTGTTTATCCACCTTAGTCAAGTTCAAATGTTGTTTGTGAAATGTTTTCCCTTTTTTGTGCCTTAGTTGATGTTGACAAGGTACCAATAATATCACTCGTGTAAGTGTCTAAGGGTGAGACAAGATCACTCTTGTTGGATGTTTGGCAACCTCGTCCGACAAGTTGTCGAAAATGCGATGAGGAATTGTATAGTTAAAAAAAAGCATAAAGGAAACAATATAAATGAAACAATATAAAGCTTTATAAAAGAAACAAAATAAAGCATAAAGAAACAATATAAGCCTTTAAAAAGGAAATAATATGAAGAAAAATGGAAACAAATTTATAATATTTGTGCTTTCCATTATTAAGTAGATTTAATGGAAAATTTTGAGAATCTTTATTTATTGAAATATAGCTTATATATTGTGTTTTAATTTATTGAAATTTAGAATATACATTTTTGTTAAAATACAAATTGTTAAATTGTTTTTTTTTTCAAGTGTAAGAAGAAACATTGTAGAATCTCTCTATAAAAATGGTTTCCATTGGCCAAAACAAAAATATATGAAAGAAATTATTATGTTTATAAAAACCATGTTAATAAAAAAAGATATATAAATAATATGTTTAATATTTTAAATAAAATTAAAATGCATATGTTTTTATTATTTATTGATATAGAATTTGTAATACAATTTCCAAAATTACAAAAATATTTTAAGATTAATCATGGTAACAAGGCTTAATGTAATATACGGGTAGCCCATAGAGTAAGATCTCCATTCCATATTACAATTACTTAAATCCTTTGAGATAAGATTATGGTGTTGTGAATCTAGAAAGTCTTAAAATGTAACATATTTAGGTCATTTATTAAGAAAATTAGGTATTTTAATTAATTAATATTTAATCAATAAAATGGATTCCTTTATAATCATGTTAATTGCATCTTAGCTTATGTTATTAAAATTAGAAGTTGTTTATCCACCTCACTCAAGTTCAAATATTTTTTCTGAAATGTCTTCCCTTTTTTGTGCCTTAATTGATGTTGACAAGGTACCAATAATATCACTCTTGCAAGTGTTTAAGGGTGAGACAAGATATTTCTGACCATTACCCAAATGAGATTATCTCAACCAATTGTAGACAATATTTCATTCATTTTTCTTACTACTTTTCATTCAAAAAAATGTTACTTCATTATTTCTACCAACCATACCAAACTAGTACGTCCGATTGGGTGGTCTTTAGAAATAAGGAAATATGACAACATGTAGGAGGTCCTAAGGAGAGGACTGGACCAACTACACATGTCCATCCTCCTTCTAAAATGATTGTTTCCTTGCTGCTATCAATCAATTTATAAACCACAATAGAATTTGAGCCCAAAATCCGGCGGCTTCCATGTTTGAAATTCGAGAATACCAAATCGGTTATTTGACAACCTCAAATTTTATTGTTGTTAGTGGCACACCATCGGATATTCGACGACAATCCAATACCCGCTGATTTTTCAACGTACTAAGCCAAAATATTTCACCACTAAGTTGTCGAATGTTCGACGTCTGCTCGTCGAAACTTCGACTTCTCCTCATCGAAAATCTGACTTATCCTCGTCAAGAATATGAATTCTACTTATTAGAATGCCAGACAGTTCTTCTATAAAAATTCAGGATTATCTTGTCAAATTAGATGAATGGTTTATCAATTTTTTACACTTGCTTATCGATTATCCTATGGTATCGCTTGTTGTAGTTATGGCAGCCTCGTTGGATGAGGCCATAAGGCGTCAAAAAATAGAAGAGATGGGGCCGGATTTGCAACGAGTTCTCATCGGTGATTCGGCGATTTCTTTTGTCGAATCTTTGGAAACCTCGTTGGACGTGGCCAGCAGTCATCGAAAATGCGATGGGGCATTGTATAGTTAAAAAAAAAATATTTTCAGAGGTTGCCACAGGTAAATATTTTCAACGAGGGTGGGCTGTAAATGTTTATTGGTATTCTAAAAAACAACAATAAGCTATACCTTATATCATAAGGCATAAAACTCCAACTTGGGTATTCATCAAGTTTTCTTTCCTCTCAAATTTCATAGAAAATGTTTGTTCAGTCGTGAACTATATACATTGTAGAAAGTGATTATCTTGGGTTCCATTAAGTGGGTTTTCATTTTTTTGCAGGAGATTGTATTCGTATACTTGCCTAATAGAAAAATGTGACCAGTTTCAAGAAAGATCCACATCATTGGAAGAGTGGAATGTTATTTTTCAGCATTGGTACTAATGCATATCACCCAAGATGAAAGATAAAGCATTGTGACAATTATTAAACTCAGCCTTAACCCTCCCCTTGTCTGCTGCATTGGTGCATCACTCAAAGGAAATCCAAATTTAAGTGTTTCAGTTGATAATATATATACAAGCATTAAATTCCAAATACAAGTACTTGTAATGACTTGAAGATCATAATATAGGAGTTAAAACAACAAATTTGCTTTTAAATCAAACTTTAGTAAAAAACAAGTTGTCAACCCACTGTCTTGAAAATCTCCTTCTTAGTAACCGTATGAGTTATATAAAGTCATACACTGCTGCATCGGTGTTTTAGTCCCTACGGCAGCCGCAACGACGGACTGACAAACCACTAAGTTCTTCCGCGGTGTTGGAAAAAACAACATCTATTTTCTATCGACATTTTCTGCAATTTTCCTTCGAACTGTCCTCCATCAGGTGTGCTTTCGCCTAGCTCTCCACTACATCGGAAGTCCTTCCCACTAAGTGTTCCGATGAATTGACAGTTCAAACACTTAGACAATTTTTTGTGGAGGTTTTCTGTCATAAACTTCTGATCTCTATTGGGCAGAAAGAAATCATGCATCTGTCACTGCATCTTTCATGGCTCATTCAAACCCATGTTGCAACATGAGCTCTGATACCACATTGTAATGTCCTCGATCCTCCGACCAGCGAAGAGGACGCTACCATGGCCTTAACCATTTGGGAAACTAGCCCCACAAACATGTGCATTCATAAAATGATGAAACAAAATGCATTGAAGTAAAACATACATGGATACAATTATTTATCACACACAACGGAAGCAACATGCATTCATACAAGAATTCGACATGTTCATCATATTCATTAACAGTAACATGATTGCAAAAGTGAAATAGACAAGATTACTTATCTCATAAACAACTCGTTCCACAACCAACTACGTCACTGCAACGTTCCACCCAACCATAGGCCAGCGTGCTCCTCATTCTCTCAGCAATGCTTCCACCCTCGAGTTGGGCATGATTCTCCGAGGAATAAGGAACAAGAAAGCTTACACATAGCCAAGGGTACACCAAAACATAGCCAAGCCAACACAGTTGGTTTTATCAAGCCATCAAGGAGTTGGGAAAGGCTAAATTCTAAACTTGTGAGCTCATTAGAGAGCTAGGAATAGCTACACCCGAACTAGCCTGACTTCTAAGACACCCACACACACCCAACACAAGGAATGAGTCCCTTCTCTGCTACACACTCCCTTAGGCCCTGACTTCCCTTCGAGTGCTATTCAAGGGTTGTTGAGAAGAAAGCCATCCCTCTAGCTCTGTCTGTGTGGTTTCCAAACACACCGGGTTTCTCAAGCAACTCAAGCCCCCATCCCTGCACCCAACACAGTCCGAGGAGAAACCATTGCATGCATAAAATTAATCAGCAGTTACAGCTTAAATAGGGGAAATGACTCCTGAGTCATTATTGGCCCTATCATGGCCAAAACGACTCCCAAGTGAATTAAAACAGTCCCAGAACGTATCAGTAAACAAAATTCACAACAAAAAACAACAGTCCGTCCTAGGCAACAAAGCAAGCGAAAAATACTTACACAGGCTGCACTAGGGAAGAAGATATAGACTCTCAACTTGTGCATCAGGGAAACTTGCACCTGACCCCAAAATACAGAGGGAAAACACACCCAATTCCACTCTGTGGAAAAACATGAATGACAATCGATAAGTGGCTCCCCTTGTGCTGCATGAGATCAAACAGAAAATATGCTTGTGCATTAAAAATGAGCAGAGTCCTGTCCCTGCGTGAGGATGAACAAACAATGGAGAGTCGTTAGTGGGGGGTACGGGAGCATTTATTCCTCTCAGCACTGTCGTGGAGAGAGTGGAAAGCCTCTTGAGTTCCACTTCCTTTTCCCAACGTGAGGTTCCCAATGCTAGTGGAGTGTGCGAGTGGGCAAGGACTGACAATCCTACCACCCCGACTCCCAAACAATAACTTCCTCAACTACTCATTAGAACGGTTAAGGTGGTATTTGGATAAGAAAAGGGAAGTTGAGCAATTCAAACAGGGTGGTGACACATGGATTTTTCCCCCATAGCCAAAAGTTGGACAATTGCCCCGCCCCCCCTTATCCTTGTGAAAATCATGCCCCTTCTCAATTTAGTTGCTGTGAACATAGCTGATTGGGTTCATTTAATTAAAGATGTATATTTACACGATGAAAAAACTTTATATGTATGCCACATGCCCCGATATACCATCAGTGACAATTTCAACCCAAAACATAGCATAACCAATCAATGGTGGGGCCTTGGCCTTTAGCTCTGCACCATGATTATTTACAATATATACATCATATACCTCTAATGCAATGGGGTCAAAACTAGCGTGTTACAGTCCTCATGATTTTCTAGAAATTTGTTGGTTCACGGTTAGTCTTTCCCATACATTATTCCACCTATTTGCAATCAACAAAGAAAAAACCACGTGGAAATGATGGGAAGGTTGTCTCTGTGTAACACTCCCCAAAACCATTATCGTTTCGTTGTTGCATGGTTGGTTGAATTACTAAAAACGTCTTTCAACTAACACACATATACTCATTAATTTAATGAATGGTGTGGGACCCAGGATCCATGAAATTGGTTTCTTTGGCTATGGAAAATTAAAAAAATATTATGCTCGTAGTAAAGAAATTCAGTCTTAGAATTAACCTTTTCCTAATGAATGGATCGGTTTCAAAGATTTTAATGTAGTCACATACGCATCGACCATGGAAGGTAATCATTTTGATTCTGTTTAGAGGATATTTTTTTATGTTTAATATGTGTTGTGACTAGGACTGGGAGTTGAATCATCACGGAGAATGACTATACACTACCAGTCGATATCACCTGTCAATTTCCGTTTTCTATATTTCTTTCTTTTATTTTTATTATCATCGATATTATATTATATTTTCTATGTTGGAATAACTAAATGGTAGATCGATACTCGATCAACCAAAATCTTCCAGAATAATGCATGTTGTGGTTAAAATGAAGATCGTGCAATACAATATGTGGAGATACTATAGAAAACAAAACCCTTCATTGAAACTAAATTACATTGTAATTTTATCATAAATATGTTGTTCAAGAACTAACTTCCAATGTGTTAGAATCAAAATGGATAATAAATGTGTCATTCTAGGGACTTGCATCCTTTGGAATGCTTTGCAGACATCATTATCTAGTTCAGTTTATTATTGAGTGATATGTTGTTCTTTTTTGACATTTCCAGCTGCACATTTAACATGCTTTTCAAAGGAACATCTATAAAAAAAATCATATATTCCTCACAAGTTTGTCTTGCACTGTTGAATAGCGTGGATGCAGCAGGATCTTTATCTAAAGTCAAGATCATACTCTACCGTCAATATTTTTTTATTAAAATATAATCACCTAGTGATCTATTTTATTACAATTTCATGCTAAAAAGTCTATGAGAGTAATAAAATTCTCTATTTTGTGAAAATCGTCTCCTAATAAGTCTTGTTGGCTAATCAATTTATCTATTTTGTGTTGAGAACCTTATCTATGTTTTTATAAAGCAATCCCATGAATTTACTTTTGTGGAAAATTATTGTACTTTCCACTCTTTGATTTGGAATAATTTGGAATTGGTTATAAAATATTTATTATATAATAACATAACATCTTCTTATTATCTTTTTTAAAATATTTGCAAAATATTTGTACAGGGATAACTTTTACTTGATGTTGTCGTTTATAGGTGCTTTAGTTGACTCTCTTTGTGTTTGTTTAATGCATGAAAGGTTAGGAAATCTATATCACAACATGAAGAGTATGTCTCCTTTAGGTTGTTAACCTAGTCTAACCAACATAGCTTGCAACAACCTAATAAAAATATAGCAAAATACTACCTAAGCATGTTCAATACCTCTTGTAATAGTCCAATAACTATATAATTAGAATGTGATGCAAAACTAGTCCAATAACTCTATAATTAGAATTTGATGCATAACTAGTCCAATAACTATATAATTAGAATTTGATGCATAAAAAGCCGGACTGAAGTTTGTAAACTTTGTTGATGCATAAAAAAATATTAAACCTAAAACCTAAAGAAAAGATACCATTTAATGTGGAGAGGACATCTAAGATGGAAAATCTCAAGAAAACTTATCAAAAATTAAAAAACACAATAGTAATACATATTATACATGTGGAAAACGAAATAATCATATAAAAAATAATATCCCATTCAATTTAAAAAAAATGGTTGTAATAAAAAGCACTAAACGAAAACAAACAAAAAAGCACCACCCATCTAGAAAGTACGAAACGAAATAAAACCATACACAACATCAATGTAAATGAAATCAAAAGACGACCAATCAAAATTTCTATGGCCATGGAAAGAGAGGAGAAGTTGCGGAAATGCCTGCCAGAAATGATCGTTGGTTCTCTAGAAAACATTTACATTTTGACGCTTAAGAAACTGCAATGGTTATTTTGACTAGACTTCCGGGCGAATCTGACGAGGCTGGTGGGACGAGATCATAGAGAACATGTTTGATTTCCAATGCAGTGAAGAGTTGATAAAAAGGGGCACTCACCACAGGCTACTCGTTGAGCCACTGGATATTGGGCAAAAACGGAGGGCCTCGTCGCTATAAAACTCTTCAAAAGTGGTTGGAAAATGCTGAGAATACTAAGAAACCACAGCTGCAACTGTTCCCTACCGGCAGAGATGAGCCCAAGTTGCTGACTCAGGACTCTTGCTTATGGGCTTATGTGGAAGACATTTCCAGCCTAATGCATAACAACGTTGATACTGCTGGAAAAAGGAAAGATCTGGAGAATCGAGAGAGGGCAGGGCTTGGAAGATCTTTTGACTGGCGAATCTACCCTCATAAATGTGGTCAATTGGTTGTGGCCTCAGATGACCGTACCGCAGCAAGTGACATCTCCCTTCGGCTCTATTATTCATTATCCTATGCAAACTGCCTAGAATTGTTTACATAATTAGCAATTGATCTGCATGCCAATAGGTCAGGTAGGTTTAGCGTATGCAAACTGCCTAGAATTGTTTACATAATTAGCAATTGATCTGCATGCCAATAGGTCAGGTAGGTTTAGCTCATTTCTGCTAGGTCCCAAGTGATGCAGGAAACATGCATCGAGAACCAGAGCGTTGCTGTTTCAAAGCATTTATAATTTTTAAACGCAGGCGGTTTGTTTGGGAATATAATCCAATATATGCTTAAAAATAAATATAATCTAATATATGCTTAAAAATAAAAATAAAAATCCCATCTCCTTCTCATCTCCTTTGTTTATTTATATGCATAGAAATGGGAAAATAGCTAGTGTTAAAAGTGCGAAATTAACCATACATTTGCAAAGAACATGCAAGAGGAGAATGATACCCACGGTTTGCAGAAGACTCTATAAATCCTCCTCAAATTCAGAGACTAGAACGACACGAAAACTGCAAGGTGGAAATGCGACCAAGCTAGCCAAATGCCGCCATACTACCCAGAATCTAATTCAGAATCTAATCCAATATATGCTTAAAAAAAATCCCATCTCCTTCTCATTTCCTTTATTTATATATATGCATGGAAATGGGAAAATAGCGACTGTTAAATTAACCATACATTTGCAAAGAACATGCAAGAGGAGAATAATACCCACGGTTTCAGAAGAGTCCAGAAATCCTTCTCAAATTCATATGATGAGGCGACCGACACCAACCAAGAAACTAGAACGACGCGACTAGAAGGAAACTTCAACAGCAGTAGTAAGGAAAACATACATAGCTATGCAAATAACTGGCGACTGAGCAATGCACCACATTGGTCGCACAAATATTGAGAAATTCACTAACCCAGAAAAGCTTAAAGCTAAAAGCAATATAAAGGAAACAATTAGAAAAGCAATATAAAAACTTAAAAGAAAAGCAATATTGTAAGTCTCAGCTTTTGAAAAGCTTAAAGAGAAGAAATATAAAAGCTTAAAAAAAACAATAAAAGTATAAAGAAAACAATATAAAACTTAAAAAAGAAACAATAATATAAAGCTTAAAAATGAAATAATATAAAGAAAAATGGAAACAAATTTGTAAGATTTTTGGTTAATTATGCTTTCCATTATTAAATGGAATTAATGGAAAATTTTAGGAATCTTTATTTATTGAAATATAGATTATATATTTTGTTTTAATTTATTGAAATTTAGATTATATTTTTTTTTTAAATACAAATTGTTAAATTGTTGTTTTGCAAGTGTAAGAAAAAACATTGTAGAATCTCTTTATAAAAATGGTGTCCATTGGCCAAAACAAAAATATATAAAAGCAATTATTATGTTTACAAAAATCATGTTAACAAAAAAATATAAAAAATATATTTAATATTTTAAATAAAATTATAATGCATATATTTTTATTAGTTATTGATATAGAATTTGTAATATTAAGTCAAAACTTTCATTATTTAACAATACAATTTGGAAAATTACTAAAATATTTTAAGATTAATCATGGTAACAAGGCTTAATTTAAGATAAGGGTAGCCCATAGAGTAAAATCTCCATTTCATATTACAATTACTTGAATCCTTTGAGATAAGATTATGGTGTTGTGATTCCAGAAAGTCTTAAAATGTAACATATTTAGCTCATTTATTAAGAAAATTAGGTATTTTAATTAATTAATATTTAATGAGTAAAATGGTTTATATTAAAGTAAACATTGTATGATAATTTTTGTTTTTATTTTTTTATTAAGATTTAGAGAACATGATGAGAGCATCTCATAAATTCAATATTCCTATTAATATTTTCAATGGTAGTAAACATCTATTTCTATGATATTAATTTTGGACAACATAAACTAACTTCCTTTATAATCATGTTAATTTTATCTTAGCTTATGTGATTAAAATGAGAAGTTGTTTACCCACCTCACTCAAGTTCAAATATTGTTTGTGAAATGTTTTCCCTTTTTTGTGCCTTAATTGATGTTTACAAGGTACCAATAATAATATCACTCGTGTAAGTTTTTAAGGCTGAGACAAGATCACTCTTGTTAGATGTTTGACAACCTTGTTGGACAAGTGCTCAAAAATACGATGTGACATTGAAAATGTGTATTGTTAGACATTTGGAAACCTAGTCGAACATGGCCACAAGTCGTCGGAAATGCGATTGGGCATTGTATAGTTAAAAAAAATATTTTCAGAGGTTGCCATAGGTAAATATTGTCAGCGAGGGTAGGTTGTAAATGTCCTTTTTGGTATTCTAACAAAAAAAAAATAGCTATACCTTATATCAAATGGCCAAGCCCTCCAACTTGGGTATTCGTCAAATTTTCTTTCTTCTCAGATGTCATAGCAAATTTTTGTTCAGTCGTGAATTCTACACATTGCAGAAAGTGATTATCTTGGGTTCCATTGAGTGGATTTTCAATTTTTTTGTGAGAGATTGTATTCATATACTTTCCTAGAAGCACAAAGTGACTAGTTTCAAGAAAACTCCACATCATTGGAAGAGTGGGATGTTACTTGTAAGCCTTTATACTAATACATATCACCCAATATGACAAATAAATCATTGTGACACTCATTAAACTCATCCTTAACCCTCCCCTTGTATGTTTCCCTGGTGCATCACTTAAAGGAAAACCAAATTTAATCATTTCAGCTAATAATATATATACAAGCATTCAATTCCAAAGATGAGTACTTCTAATGACTTGAAGATCATAATATAGTAGTTAAAACAACCAGTTTTATTTTAAATAACACTTTAGTAAAAAACAAGCTGTCAACCCACTGTCTTGAAACCCTCTTGCTCAGTATCTGTGTGAGTTATATAAAGTCATACCAACAAACTCATGTCCATCTTTATCAATATGTTAATTACAATATTATACCGAACAAAATCGATAAAATCTTCCTTACTACACTGAATGTTTTTTGACAAATACTTCGCAAGATGTATGTCAACAAAACTTATAGACCCACCCTTCTAATGCTGGAAAATTAGAAATTCTTCCCTCTTAAATTCGAAGACAACTTGATCAAAACAAAAAAATACATCATGAGATTTAAGTTTTCATCTGAAAACATCATTTTTTTGTAAAAAGGTTCTAGTGTTACACAGTGACACACCACATCATGCACAAGAACATGCAGACAGTACTAATATATCTGCAAACCTTTCAAAGAAGATGATGCTATAAGTAAAACAATTTTTATAATCAAGTTAAATATTCACCAAGATTTTACAATATCTTATAACATAGTGAAATATTCACGAAGATTTACAACAATATATAATAAAAAGATTCTCCAAATTTTGTATATATACATCTTATATTATTGGTAAAATTGCCTTCAAAATTTTCTATATATCGGAGAGATTCACCCATTTTTTATACATATAAATCTAGGGGGTTCTTAAAATCATTCTTGCAAGTAAGAATGGGAGACAAGGTCGTTAGATAAAGATAAGAATATAAATAATTTGAATATTTTTAATCAAACACCAATGGATGAAATAAATACATTAAAAGGGGCTTCATCCTTAGAACTATGCGATGAAACTACAAGTGAAGAATCCTGAACCAATCATATTTAATTAAGTAAGTTGTGAGTAGTTTCCACTATGTATAAGAATATCATAACAAATGTAATTGAATATGCAACCATGTTTTAAAATACATCGATCAACACTATGGAATCTATATCTCATATATTAATCAGTGGCATACCCAAGCATGCAAAAATACCTGGGTTCAATATGTTGACATAAGTTCATCATGAAGATATCAGATTGTAAACTTAGAAAAATGCTTCCTATAGTCATTATGGTTTTATATACAGAATTATATGCATGTAGATATTTGAATGGAAATGTGAAGAACTATTTCAAGAATTATTAA
>LPNX011181873.1:109951-152447 GCA_001517045.1 Pseudotsuga menziesii | reverse complement strand
ACTAAAACACTATGAAATTGAATATATGCAATTTATGACATTATATGAATATGTGAATATGAAATTATACAAGTTACATACAATTATGAATACATATATATATATGAATTCATACATGCACATACAACATGTATATAAGTATGAAGTAATTACAGAATGATATTTACATTCTAAACATTTTAACACACACACACACACACACACACACACACACACATATATATATATATATATATTATCAACTAGAACACTAGGAAATTGAATATATTATGCAATATGAAATTATATGAATATACGAATATGAAATTATATAAACTAGATCACTAGGAAAATGAAATTATAGATATGAATATGAAATTGCATAACTTAAAAATAAATTATACCAATATTGTTAGAATTGACATTTAATTCTCCAATTATAGGTTGATTTGCAACTTCTTCTCCTCTCAAGATTGCTCTTTTTTTCTCTTTCTTTCTCTATCTTTCTCTCTTATTTCTTCGGTGTTACTTTGATTCCTAGAAGATATTTTACTTCAACGCTTTTTGCTTCCTATTGTGATCAAGATCAACAATCCAAATTCATACCTACAACAATATCTAAACACAATACACAATTGTTTCAAATAGGATAGTTAATTGTGAAAGATAAAATTAGTAACATGTTTATGTATTATGTTTATATAGAATTTTGTTTAGGAATTCGGGTGGGAAATGAGGTTAGGAGGGTTGTTGGAATGACATTAATGCCATCAATGCCTAATTCCATTCCTGCACATTTTTGTATCAATTTTTTTTACAAAAAGATGAACCTCGATCGAGGTAGAAGCTCGACCGAGATTTTATCGGAAGCTCGATCGAGGGTTTAACAAACCCTCGATTGAGATTCCAATAAAACCTCGATCAAGGTATTTAAATACCTCGATCGAGCTTCATACCTCGATCAAGGGCCTAAAAAACAGAGATTTAACCCTCTTACAGGAAAATCGATGTTTCTTTGTGTCTTCTAGGGGTGTAAACCCTACCATTCATGGCACACAATTGAGTGGAGTTCATATCGATAGATTCGTCACCGAATCCTCTATCCATTGAGATATCATGCATGCGTTTTGGCATTCATATGGGTTTTTTTTTTAATTAGTTCTAAAACTTACACTTAGAAAACCAGACAACAACTTCGAAGTAGCTCAAAGAAAAATCCACAGGGTAAAATATACACATCCAAAAATTTCTTAAAAATTCACAGCCTACACATCGACGTGTCCTCTTCAAAAGGGTATCTTTGGTTTTTCAATTTTTCAAAACAGTGAAAAAAAAGCTAGGATGGACACACATGTGTATAAAATGATGTTGAAATCAAATGTGGTCACTTTCAAAAAATAATAAATAAATGTATATTGTGAAATAAATTAACAAAAAAATATGCAGACCAGAGTGCATTTTGTGTAGATCATGCTCATATATATATATATTTTTAAATTATTAATGTAAGATTGAATTATTGGGGTTGGACACGAGCCACTTATTAACTTCTTCAAATTTTTAAGGTCACACAATTCATTAAATGCAAAATTTCACACATTAAATGACATCAGAATATTTAAAAAAAATATTGATGGGAAACCAACATAATATTCTAGAATTTTTTTTTTACTGCAAATTGAAATTCACAAGGCATATATGTGTTTCGAGGGCTTCTATCTAGCAAATGAGTAAAAAATCATGTTTTCATTGCCAAAATTGGCCAAAAAGTGTTACCCACCTTCATGAAATCACCCATAACCCTATTATATCCTTAGACCTTTAAAATATCCTAAGACATAGTCAAGTATTAATCCCATTCAATTAACTTAATACATGTTTTACATCATGATTATGATTTAAGTGGGATTAAGTGGGACTAGGGGGTGAGATTATATGTTTTTATTTCAAAAAAAAATAAGGAGAATAAAAGGGGAAATGTGGGTCTCATGGAGATCCCACTTGGATCATTCTCCCCATGCATTAAACTAATGCATGCAAAATCAAAAGGGTATTCCATTCTGAGGGAAGGAAGAACAATGTTGACTAGAGATGGGGAGTAGAGAAGGGGAGTAGAGAAGGGAGAATGAAGCTAGGGGGGCATAGCGTAACAAGGTTTGTGTTGAGGTGAACTTGAAACCATTGAATCAATTTTGTACTATAGTGGCCATCATTACTTACCATGAATAGTTTTTGAACTATAATTTATTGATGGTTTGTGTTCAAGGAAATGGTGAATTATACATTAATTACTCTGGTGGAATTCCTAGGCATTGAACAACAGTGATGGGTTTACATTGTGGTGCAATTGGAAAGAATCCTGAGTGGTAAGTGTATGATTTAGCATGGAATTTCCTCTAGCTTGTATTTTCTTTCCTGGATGCCTGTGAATATGAGTTAATTCATGTGAATTGTAAGGAAGTACTAAGTGATATATCTTGTTGTGAGATGAACCTTAGGTAAAGGGGAAAAGTCTTTTAGTGAATTAACATGTCCCATCTCAAGGGTGGAGTTTTTATGAGAGATTAATGAGGAAAATTGCCTATGGTTTGGTGGAGCATGACTACCACAAAGCTAGTTTCCCATTTCAAGTATTTTGCAAATAAAATCTAATTCCTGGAAATTGTGTTTTAATTTATGAGATGTTATTTAATTAATGGTCACTAAACTTTTTGAATGATTTCCTTGCTTAAATTGAGTTTGGATACAAGATATGAATTCATGTTTTGATTGGTTGAATTCATGTGTATGGAAAAAGTGCAAGTTTTACTCTAAGATAATGTTTGGAAATTTCATGAATTCCAATTATTTAACTAAGTCGAAGTCATTTCCTGAAGAAATCGATAAATAGTTGGAAGAAAATAATTCCTAAAGAATTGAATGAAATGTTTGAATAATTATTCAAATAACTTCTTGATGCACAATCCTCACTGCACAAGAAATGATTATGTCCCATTTTTGCTTATTAATTAAATTGTAAACAATTACCATGTGTGAAGGCTTGTTTAGCATGCTTTGCATTGAGTGCTATTATTGTTTTTGAAAACCATAGATGGATTTGCTTGTTCTGTTTACAAGTATAATGTGTTAAGGTATGCTTATTATGCCTTACTTGGAATGGTATTTTATATTTTAAAACCAAAGGATGAATTTGCAAAGAAGTTTAAATGCTTATGTTAAAGTTTTAATTTAGCTTGGTTCATTTTTATCAAAAACCATGGGCCGATAATGAATGGTATTTTCTTTTATTTCATAAGTATTGGAATTGTATGGCTTGCATGCGAAATACCATGGATTAAAAAAGTAAGGAATTTGTTATTACATTCCATACTTTGGATAAATTGATCAATATTATCCTACTTAATTTATGCATGTAATCCCTAGTGCACAATTAATATGTTGAAATATTAATCTTAGTGTGCACTTAACATGTTGGAATATTACCTTCCATGTTTTGTATAGATTCACAATGATTATCCTACTTAATTTATGCATGTAATCCCTAGCGGGCAGTTAATATGTTGAAACATTAACTTCCATATTTTGGATAGATTGGTAATTGTTATCCTACTTAATTTATGCATGTAATCCCTACAGTTAATATGTTGGAATATTACCTTCCATATTTTGGACAGATTGATAATTGTTATCCTACTTAATTTATGCATGTAACCTAATTGTGCACTTAATATGTTGAAATATTACCTTTGATGTTTTGGATAGATCGGTAATTGTTATCCTACTTAATTTAAGCATGTAACCTAATTGCGCTCAATTAAAATGTTGAAATGTTACCTTCCATGTTTTGGATAGGTTGGTAATTATTATCCTACTTAATTTATGCATGAAACCTAATTGTGCGCTTAATATGTTGCAATATTAACCTTAATGCTCAATTATTATGTTGGAATACTCCTTGTCATAAAAATAAGATCTTTACATAAATGAAAGATTCATATTGCACAATTCTTATTGTACAACTCTTACTGGGAAGTTCTAAGATAATGTTTAACTACTCACTTCCTAGTGTACAGCCTTTACAGTTTTTACTGCATAGTTTCATTTAAATGTTTATGTAGCAACTTTCACGAATGAATTTATAAAGTAGAGTTGGAAATGTTTCCTTCAAAGCATTAGTTTTAATTATGCTTCGGAAAATATGCATAAAATGATTATGTTTGTATGTATGTGAATATAGGTTTCACAAAATATAATAAGATTTCGCTAAATGCTTGTATTTGATATGCATTGTTGTGCATTGGTTATAAGAATGCATATAACCTCTATGCATGTAACATAGGTCTATATCTATTGTCCATTTTTTTCACATGTATTAAAAGTATGCATGTGACCACTATGCATATATGTTTTATTAAAGGTGATTTTCCTTACAAAGGAAAATTGTTGCGAACTTCAATGTGACAGCCATCGGTGTTCCTGCAAATCATTGCTATAGTAATTTGTTTGTTGATGCTTCTCCAAGCCGTTTGATAACTTCATAACGAACACAAAACAACCATGATAAGTTGTTATTATGATGTGTGGCTATTTGAAGGTACCAAATGTAAATTTTTTCCATTACATTAATGTGAAGTAATGCATTACAACATGCACAACCACCTAAAAGACACATGGTCTTCGTATGCTACATAACTATATATTAGACTTAATCCTTGCCATCATGTGAATGTTGGATTCCAACCAATTTTTTGTTTGCTACAATTGAACTGAAGATCATGTTGAGTTTTATATTGGGAGATGCAACATTCGATACGCACAGGATTTGCACTTCAATGGTTTGAAATGTATACAATGGATCCAATGCAAGCTTTAAGACAAAACGTATATGGACCACTTTTTGATGTGAATAAATGTATTTGAGAGATCCAACAAATAAAAACTATTTATATATTGTTCAAATAAGGTTTTTTTGAACTTTTCATGAGTCAAACGATAAAGTTAATGTTAAAATATTGTTATTAACTTATCTTAGTCGAATTGTTTTTTAGCGTTTCATCCCTTAATTGATAAATTTAATATTAAACGTACCTTAGTCAAACTTTTGTAGCACAAGAATAAATAATTAAAGTCAACATTATTATAAAGATTTTGACCAGATTTGGATTTTCCACTACAGGTTGGCAAACGAAAGGCATACTATAGAGATGGCTAGATATGTTTATGACATATTTAATGAGTTGCATACGCTTATAATCAATCTATACCTCCTGCAAAATTCAAATGTCGAAGGACACAATATTGCTTTGAAATTTTGTATAAAAAAATAACTATACACAACTCTGTTGTCTAAAGTGAAGACATTTTCATGTTGAGAGTTATCTATTGAGATGCATAGCATTTAATGCGGCTGCAGCAAGCTTGATGATTGTTGGATCTTGAGCAGTTCGAGATCTAATGGTCATTAAGCCTACTGTAGCAACATTAAATGCTCTGTAGCTCAATGGATAACTCTTGAGGGTAAGAGCTATCCATTGAGTTGCATAACATTTAATGCGGCTGCAGCAAGCTTGATAATCGTTGGGTCTTGAGCTACTTGAGATCCAACGGTCATCAAGCCTATTGCAGCCCCATTAAATGCTTTGCAGCTCAATGGATAGCTTTTGCCCAAAGGTCAAGCCAAATCTGATTGTCGGAAGATAAAAATGGGCAAGAGCTATCTATTGAGCTACATAGCATTTAATGCGGTTGCAGTAGGCTTGATGACCATTGGATCTCAAGCAGCTCAAGATCCAATGATCATCAAACTTGTTGCAACCGCATTAAATGCTATGCAGCTCAATGGATAACTCTTGAGGGTAAGAGCTATCCATTGAGCTGCATAACATTTAATGCGGCTGCAGCAAGCTTGATGATCGCTGGGTCTTGAGCTACTCGAGATCCAACGGTCATCAAGCCTATTGCAGCCGCATTAAATGCTCTGCAGCTCAATGGATAGCTTTTGCCCAGAGGTCAAGCCAAATCTGATCGTCGGAAGATGAAAATGGGCAAGAGCTATCCATTGAGCTACATAGCATTTAATGTGGTTGCAGTAGGCTTGATGACCGTTGGATCTCGAGCAACGCAAGATCCAACGATCATCAAGCTTGTTGCAACCGCATTAAATGCTATGCAGCTCAATGGATAGTTCTTACCGTGGTCAAACATCACGTTCGCCTTGGACGGGAGTATCTCCGTGTTAATGGAGCACGGATGGTGGTGTTACTCGCTAAACAAAATCCGGATGGTGGTGTTGTTGGCTGAGCAAACTCCGATCGCCAGGAGGTAAAAAAGTCTCCTCGTTAGACAACTCCATAGTTTATATAGAACTGATGATGAAGGGGATAGTCCAAGGATCTGAGAATGCAGTTTGGAGTGTCTATCACTGGAGTTGCCAGTTTGTTGTTCGCGGGAGTTTGCAGTAATTGGCCCTATGTTTTCGCCCTCCCTTTACAGCTAGTCAATCTTCGGATAGGGAAAAGCAGGGGCGCGAGCAGAGCACATGGAAGAGGGAGGCAAAGAAGAATCAAGAGATCCAGCACTGGATTATTGTTTGAATTGGGAGGATGTGTTTCTCATGGTAGTTGCTATGCACTTAATGCTTGGAGAGGATAAGAGCTATCCATTGAGCTGCATAGCATTTAATGTGGCTGCAGCAAGCTTGATGATGGTTGGATCTTGAGTTGCTCGAGATCCAACGGTCATCAAGCCTACTGCAGCCGCATTAAATGATCTGCAGCTCAATGGATAGCTCTTGCCTTTGACGACCACGGCCCCTAGGGCCCACACTTCTCCACAACTCCATAATTCAAATGACCTCCAGCCGCGCTCTCATAGCCTCCTGGTATTCATTCCTAAGCTAGAAGTGTAACATGTTCTTCCATTGTAACCTTTTTTTATCCTTCCATACTTAAATTATTTAATTCAGCTTTGTTGCTGAAAGAATCATCTGATAACAGCTCACTCAGGTGGTTGTGACAAAAAGCTACCTCAAGTAGACAAGGTTGTGGTTGCTGTCGTGGCAAGGAAATACAGAAAGGAATGCCCAAGAGGCAAATGTCCACATATTGCGAAGGCTCAATTTAGATGACACATCATAAGGCTCAATTTATTTGCGACTGTGAGTGAAACGGTTCAAGAAAAGGAAGACGATTGAACACAATTATTTGGTGTTGGGAAAGATTCAGCAAGTGTATATATGTTCTTTCTCTTCACAGGTGGAGGGTAGTTTGAGCTCCTTATTGGATTTTCAGAGTCCGGTTTTGATAGGCAGAGCCAGATATATTTTCTGGAGTAACCCATTATTCAATTATGTTAGATTCAGGTTGCAATATGATGGAATCTCCAAAGAATATAGATGAGTTTGTCTCATTTGTGTTGTGGTCGGTAGTAGTGGATGGTGTATGTAGAATTCTTTAGAGTAACAAATGAGTAATTTTATTATTTTTTTAATCTACGCAGAGTCCGTATATTATAGGATTTATGAAGAAAATTAATACTGACTCTGTGTAGATAAAAAATTAATTTGTTACTATAAAGAATTCCACATACACCATCAACTACTACCCAACACGAGACAAGCTCATCTATATTCTTTGGAGATTCCATCATATTGCAACCTGACTCTAACAGAATTGAATCATGAGTTACTCCAGAAAATATATTTCGGTCTGCCTATCAAAACCGGACTCACAGAAAAACCAATAAAACACCCAAACTACCCTCCACGGGTGAAGAGGAAGAACATATATACACTTGAAGAGTAAGAACATATATACACTTGCTGAATCTTTCCCAACACCAAATAATTGTGTTCAATTGTCTTCCTTTTCTTGAACCCTTTCACTTACAGTGGCAAATAAATTGCGCCTTAGGAAGTGTCATCTAAATTGAGCCTTCGCAATCTGTGGACATTTGCCTCTTAGGCATTCCTTTCTATTTTTCATTGCCACGACAGCAACTACAGCCTTGTCGGGTTGAGGTAGTTTTTCGTCACAACCACCTGAACTGTTATCAGATGATTCTTTCAGCAACAGGGCTAAACAGGAAACAATGGAAGAACAGGTTACAATTCTAGCTCACAAATGAATACCAGGAGACTATGAGAGCGCGGCAAGAGGTGAAAAAACCTCCTCGTTAAACAACTCCCTGTTAACGACTGGGACAACTTATGCACTATCACTAACGTCGGCAACAAGTATTTCACAACAAGAAAGAAATCTCATTATCAAATGCTATAAGGTGTTGGGACGGGAAACTGATTTTAGCATGTATTTATCTTCTTCACTCCAAAATTTCAATGCCACTGTCGTTTCGATTTCCATAGTGTTCTCCAAATATCACAACCAGTGCAACCGAAGCAACACAATCTTCGCAGTTTCACCATGATTTAAATCATGGCGAGAATCGACCAATGGCAACTGGATGCAACAAGCATGATTTATCAGTTGGCATTGAGATATTATTGATATTTTATCTAGGCTTTGGCAGCGACACGCGCTACGAAAAGTTCAGGAACTTGGGTACGTTGTAAAGTTAACAAAGCGCTCAAGATGATTTGAAAAATAGTTTTCCTTCTAGATCCATTTAAATCAGTCTTGTGATGGTTCTAAATTGGTAGCACTTGAACACGATAAAGCTACCCCTGAGTGTGCTTCAATCAATCCTCATGTGTAGAAACCAAGGAAATTTACATTCCTTCCTTCTAATTGGTTTTGGTAAGGAGTAGGAATACAAAGATAATAGTGAACATGGGAAAAGAGCAGGAATACAAAGATAATAGTGAACATGGGAAAACTGTTGGGAATGTTGGATAGTTGTAATTTGGTCATACAACTTCGTAAACCCGAGGTTAAAAGATTTGATAGATTCGTTCTCTTTAAAGGATATATAGTTAAAACTCCTTAGATATTCAGTGCGGTTTTCGACATTCCCAAAGGTGGTCAACGGTAGATTCAAAGGAAAAGGTATGCACCAAGGATCGACATAGACTTTATATTGAAAAATGCACATAGCACCTACTTCCATTGAAAGTAAAGTGGCTGAAAAATTTAAATAACTAAAGATTGAAGAATATTTAAATAACGAAAGATTGAAGATAATATGTAAATAAAAACTGAAAGAATATAATACAAGAATGGAGGAAAGATGCAGATTACAGGACGGTAGGCACCTCTCAAAATTCCAAATTCACTCCGGTGAAACCCAACACTGGGAGTACTCAGTGCTTATATTGTGTTCACCATAACTTACACACATGAAAATGTCAGTCATAAAAATATAAACAGGAAATGACAAATACATGTACGAACCTTGAGCTGAATGACACTCTACCTTCACCATAATAAATTGACCTTAAACACATTTTTACCTATAATCACCACCTGTTAAGGCTCATGAACATCTAAGTATGAAAGGGAAAAATGTACTGTAGAACCTCGCAGTACTCTCCTCTTACTTCCTGTGCGATATGTCTATTTCAACAGCTTCATTTCAGCTTTAAAGGTTGTGGAAGGTAGGCGAAGTGTTTCGATTGCCTTGAAATCTCATGCATTTTCTGTGTCGTTTGATTTTCATGTTCATCAAAATGAGTCAGGTGGACCGCAAGTAACCGATATATTCCACCTTTAGATGCATGAGATAAAGAGGCATAAACATCTCACAATTTCATTTCACCTTGTCGTGGTAATTTTCATGGCTCAGGTCGTATGTGTTATGTGTTACTCACGGTAAAATTCTTCATTCAGCTTTGTTACCGTTCCTCACGACAATGTTGCCAAGAACCTTACTATGGGAAGAGAATTGGTATTTTTCTCACAAACCTTGACATTTTAGGAATTCGAAGAAACATGACAAGGCTCAGGACACGCAAAAATAATTGCATCGACCGAATAATCTTCGTGCTTCTGGCAGGTGTATCTATGAGGACTATGCTTTTGGTTGGGCTACATCTCTACCTGGCAGCTTGTTGGTGTGGTCTCCTTGCCATTCTGAGTAGCTTCTGTATGTTTTTCCGTGGCAGATAGGTGCTCTGCTATAGCAACAACTCGCATTCTTGCACACCAACGCTTTATTTTTGTATTTTGGCCTTTGAGTTTGTCTGTCAGCTCCCTGCATGGACGTGGAGCTCGCTTTTATAACTTTTCTTATTTATTGGTTTAACTAGATTGTAAACTTGGACTCGTCATTTAGCTTGTACGTCAAATTCTAGGCCACAGATTGACATGGAGTCTGATATCCTACACTAGAGAGCTTAGTACCAATCATGACAAAAATTCGGAACCTTTTATTGATGATTTTCTTCTCAATCTGTATACCGTTTCTAGGGTGAGGGTTTACGGGCTAGTCCCTATTGCTTCTCGATCCGTTCTTCTTCTGGATTCTGTTACAGGGGATGGCCTGTCACTTTCCGGCTTTTTAGGATCTGTATGATTTGGCTTCTTTTTCTTTTAGGAATGAGTGTTTATCAAGCACTTGATGAGGTACCTGAATTGCAAGGATTGCAGGTGAGTTGTGTCACGTGATGCCACTGGTGTTTAGGACGGGTTCTGGGACTACTCTGGCAGGTGTCATAGCATCAGATGTTGTGTTATTCTTGTAAGTGTCATCGTTGGATTCTGTTAGGGTCTCGAAATATGGGGAGGTCTTCTTGTTCTAACTATGGTTCAGATGGCCAAAACTCGTCATAAGGCTAAGGCATATAAATCCTTAGACCACAAATGGAGATATGTGTTGGGATGCAATGTTAATATGGATAGGGTGGAGTATTTGTGCCTTAGGGATTTTGTTGGGAGACTTGAATATACTAAATTGATCAAAGAGAATCTTATTGTTTGGATCTCCCAACAATTGAAGCTCCTTATCAACTACATCCCTACAATTAGTTTTCTAGAAAATGGTTGGTTGGTTTTCGTATTCCTAAAGGATTTTGGACGCTACTCGCATTCTGGAAGGTACTTGGACTATAGGGTCTGGCTCGCTGGTTCTCAGCAGGTGGAATTTGGATTTTGATCTGGTTCGAGAAAATATTTCCAAGTGTCATTTATGGGTCCTCCTCCCGGTGTTCCATTTCCAGCTCTGGTTGAAAGAGGTCCATATTGGGATGGAGAACACTCTAGGTAGGTTTGTGGCCATTGATGATAATATTTTTCACTCTTTTGACAAGAGGATGGATTTGGTTATGGTTGAATTGGACATTTCTTTGGGATTACCGGCAGAGCTCGACATTTTTTGCGGAAAGAGGGTTTTCACCCAGTAGTTGGACTACCTAAAGATTCCTTTTAGATGCCATTTATGTACAAATGCAGGGCAATTTAAAAACAAATTCCCTAAATTACTACATGGTCGTGGATCTTCAGAGCCTAAATCTTACTAGGAGGGTTTTTGTTTGTACCAGGTGGTGGGGGATCAATAAGTTTCCTCTCCACAGGATCCAACTGCTTTGGATGAAGGTACACTCAATTCCAACTCCCTTTCTTTATGAAGGCATCTCTAAGGTGGAATTACAGTATATTGATGTTGTTGAGGAGGGATACAAGTTTCATGTCTTGTTGGTGTTTGATAATGCCGGTTTCCTCTGACTCTCTTGTTCCTACTTTGGACCCTACAACATCTCACCCACCTGTGTCTACACGACTAGCTTCAATTTCCCTTGTGACTGATGAGTCTCCTTGTCCTCGGTTGTCGGATTTTGGTGTGGGATTTTTAGATTTTTCTTCACCCTTTCCCACTGTGGTTTTGGATGATGAGTCTGGTTTGGAGGTATCCCAGGTCCCTCATGGTTTTTATGTTGGGGATTTTCCCCCTCTCTCCAAGGTACCATTTATAAAGGGGGTTCGTGCTTCGCCTCTGGAGTCTACACCTTCGATACCTGTGGAGGATCCTTCTTTTAAACACCCATCCCTCAAGGACTCTCTTCTGATTTTTCTGATAACCCACCCTTATCTCCTTTTGTCAACCCTTTAGTGTCTATCTGCCACCAAAATGTTACTATTTAGAAGTCTAAAAAGACTAAGGGGGTTTTCAACTCTTCCGTCACTTAAGGGGGTGGGTTGGTTGTTGATTCTAGTGGTTGTGTTCCCTTCTCATCTCAGATCAAGGAGGATTCCAAATCTGAGACTTCATCATATCCTTCCTCTATTTCTAGGGAACTTAGAGCATTGTCACCCTCAGAGCTGGTTTCATAATGCTTCTTTTATCTTTCAATCTTAGGGGTTTTGGAGGGCCACCCAAGCTAAGGGTTCTCAAAATTTTGTTAGATTCAGTCAAGTTGGATATGATTTTCCTACAGGAAACAATGTGTTCTAGAAATTAGGCTCTATTAAATTTTACAAAGCTTTAGCGAGTTGGGAATTTTTTTCTACCAATGCGGAGGGGCTTTCTAGAGGTCTGTTGTCGGGATGGAACCCTGATGTTACTCGTTGTAAGGCGTATCTTACATTTGTCAGGAATTTGGTGGATGGGGTTTTTAAGGGATCATATTTATCTCTTTCTTTCCTGAATTGTTATGGCCCATACATTGATAGAGAGATGTTTTGGCATAGTGTGGAGGCTGGTGGTATCATAAACAACTCAAATCTCATTATTGCAAGCGATATGAACTTTACTTTGTCAGATGCAAGATTCCCACTCTTGATGATTTCATCCAATCTCTCACTTATGAGAATGAAATGTTTATCCAAATGGGGATCATTCGATCTCCCAAAGATCAAGCACTGGTTGCAAGAGGAGGTTAGGTAGCGAATGACAAAGGGAAGCAAAGAGATGCGTCTCCTGTGAATAAAGAGCAGTCAAATGAGCCTTCAGGTTCGAAGAGAAACAAGAATAATGGAAAAGGGAAGACCCTTTGTTCCTACTGTGGAACGGGCTTTCATCCAGATAGCTCCTGCATGAGAAGACAAATTGATGAAATGACTCTTCTTCTTAAGAAACATAACATTACTGCACCTGCTAGAGCAATGAAGGTTGACCAGAGAGAAGAGATAGAAGACACAGAAGACACTGAAGATTTCTTCAAAAGAGGTCATGCACTGAAGGCCAGCTGCTCAACATTACATGTCTTCCTCATTGATTCTGGAGCTTCCAATCATATGGTTGCATCCAAGAATCATTCTATTCTTTACAGTCTTTTTATGGTCCTAGTATTCAGCTAGGAGATAACAGTAAAGTTCAAACCAAAGGGAAGGCACTATCAAGCTTGAACATGTAAGGTTCAAAGATGTGCTCTATGTTCCCTCCCTTGCTTCAAACCTATTATCTGTATACCAGATGACTCATACTGGCTCTCCAAAATGAGTGATATTTGGTCCTGACTCAATGGAGATCACATATAGCTCTATTGGGAACATCATAGAAAAGGGTGTTGCAAATCATGCCTCCAAGGCATATGAGTTCTCATACTTCATGCCTTTTTCAGAACCAGTGCACTCTCAAAGTGAAGGTAAAAACATTCTATCTCCTTCTCTTGCAGTTTCCACTAGTATTGCAGAACCAATTGTATCAATTCATGAGATTAATATTCATTCAGATTCAGATTCAGATTCAGTCCCTACTTCCAAGTAGGAAGCTAGGAAGAAGACTGGAAATCCATCTGACATTCAGAAGACAGAGAAGCTTGCGCTATGCCATGAAATCTTACCTCCTTCAGAGAGATGCAACAAATTTCTTGTAATATGTCACATGGAAAGGTCTGATCAGTCACACTGCCTTCAGAAGAATAGAGTGGATCATACACCTCTTTACCAGAAAGAGGCAAAGGTTACATTCCTCCTTCCTCCCATCAACATTTTGGGACAAGAAGAAGAAGTCTACATGTCAGGCCCCATAATACCTGTGCACATAACACCACTCATTCTGCTTAGCTACATCACAGAGATGAAGGTTGCAGAACATATTTCCAAGTTTTTCAAACTTGAATCCAGATTCTATCTGCTTAGATAGAGGGGGGGATTTTTTCCCATGTGGTTTTTTCCCCAGCTCCTTGTATTGAGGAGTTACTTTACTTTACTTGATGTAATGGGTGACCTATGGTCTTAGTTACCAGGGCCCACAGATTATCCAAGTTAGCATTCAGGGGGGGGGGTGTTAGGATTATTACTCCTCCCTTGTCCAATTTGGTCATATGTCTAAATCAGGAGTCATGTCTAAATTGGGAGTCCATCCAATCTATATTTAGTCACTAGCACCATTGGGTCCACTTCACGGGGGCATCACCTAGGGACCAATATGATATCACGTCCATTCATATTGGGGGGGTTAAAATTAAAAAATTAAAAGTCAATATATTGGGGTTATATTAGCGGTAAAAAGGGTTTTTTTTTTACTATTTAAATATCTAATATGTTGGGGGTTATTTTATTCCACATCCTTGCCTGGACCGTTCACCAGTGCTCCAAGCCTGCAAGCACCCTTGTGGTCTGTGTGCACCCTGTGAGACCAACATATGAATACCTTCAAATAACGGGTTATCAAATACTTTTCAACATATGAATACCTTTAGGTTTCGGAACAAGTTGTGGACTCAATCAAAGAGAGCCTTGTCTTGGCTGACCTGATCTTCCTCACTTCGTCCCCGCCCTGCTTTCAAGCAAGATCTAAAAGCCATGTCAATCGATCAGAGTTGAAGCGGGAAAATAGATGCAGTACTTAGTTATGCTACTTAGGACAGATTTAGGCCATGGTGAGCTGTGTTGTTATGTTTTGTGTAATCATTTAGTAGTGGAGTTGTGGTGTTCCTGTTCAACCTGGGATAACCCTACGTTGGATGTTAGAGTCGGTAGGGAGGACAGGGCCAGTGAGCTAGCACTTCGGAGGAATACCCACATGTAACCCAAGGGCTAGTGCGCGTAAGGAAGAAGGAAGGATACTGCCCTCCAGATATACCCAGTCGGAAGGTCTGTAATAGATCCTTGGGTGCCACTTAGATATGTTACTGGACGCAGCTTCAGTTTCTTCTTCCGAAAATCATTGATTATACCTCGAATGACCATGTATTGTTTGAAGAATACCCTTTGTAGAATATTCTTTTTTGAACAACTGAGGGTTCTTTGCGTGCACCCTGCGAGACCAAGATTGCGAGCACCCTTGTGGTCTGTGTGCACCCTGCGAGATCAAGACCATGTATTGTTTGAAGAATACCCTTTGTAGAATATTCTTTTTTGAACAACTGATTCTATATTTAAGGTATGTTCAACTGTTTCGGTTTGGTATGGTTTTGGGGGTATATTTATAAAGACAAGGTTTGATACAGAGTATATCCCCAAACACTGTGGAAATGATTGTAGGTCATACCCAGTGATTATGGTTTCATTGCTCAGCTAAATGAAGGGCGCCATCTTAAAGAAACACTCCACTGAATTTCGAGTGGACAAGGTGCAGTAGGACTTTGACCCCAGTAAATTCAACTTCACCAAAGTAGGCCAGGAAGAGGTTCTCTTCCGTTTTGAAGAAAGTGAGGAAGACAAAGTTCATTACTTGGAAAAGGCCTCTGTCTTGGACAGTCCAAACGTGGTTGTTATCAATGTAAGTGAAATTAACGATGATGGCAGTACCTTTTATGTAGGGTTTGAGGTATTTTGAATGTTAAAAGATTATGTTAATTGATCATCTTTATTCCCATGCAGGTGAGTCTAATTGAATATGGGCATGTGCTCCTCGTGCCAAGAGTGTTGGACTGCTTACCCCAACGCATTGACCATGATAGCTTACTGTTAGCTTTGCATTTGACTGCTGAGGTTGACAACCCATCTTTTCGTTTGGGCTACAATAGCTAGGGAGCTTTTGCAACTATAAACCATCTGCATTTCTAGGTGAGACTATTGTTAATACATTGTGTTAGTTGCAAAATTTGACTTTTCTATGAAACACTCTTTATCATTTATGCGCCTTTTGAATAGTAAATAGATGAGGTTAAAGAAGACATTGTGTTTTCCTTGTTCGGTTTTTTCTTTCAATAACTCTTTCTGGATTGTAGAGATAAGATTGCAATGATGATATCTACAAATTTTGAAATTTTGCATAATGAATCAAACATTGTGGCAGGCCTATTACTTGGCCCTTCCTTTCCCTGTAGAAAAAGCACCCACAAAAAGAGTACCATGGGAAAGGTAGGGTCAAGATCTTTGAACTCTGCAACTATCCAAATCCTCTAAATTTCTCAGAATTTCTCAAATCCTCTTATTGTGAGGGACTTTGACCGAAATTCGTGTACATGGGCATATGGCATGAATATATTTGACTTGCAAGAATGGAAAAAACAGGACATGACAAGGATCTATCATAAATGGAAAAACCTGGTAAGTATACATTGACATTTTGCTTTTGTTATCCTGGTGCTTTATTTGTGGTTTCTACAATGAAGTGACATTAGCATTTGGTTTTGTCTAAAAATAACTGTGATGCTTTTTATCTTAGAACAAGGACAGACAACAGTGGAAACTGGGCAGCCTGCCACTTGGGCTGATCACCTTTTACAACCTTGATTATGCACTAGGAGAACCCCTAATATTTAATGCCCTGGTGACATTCAACTGGAGAAAAGGAAAAAATTGCATAAAAGCTGTCAGCATCAAACTTAGGGACGAGGGCTATAGAAGTGGACATGAAAGTTGTCAGCATCTTACCAGAAACCCCAGATTCCTTGAGAACCCTTAAGAGATTTTCCTACCAACACCTCATAAAATCTTAGAAAAACTCTATTGGCCATCCATCTAGGCTGGGGTTTTTGTCTTTTTTAAAGAATGCAAAATCTCCTGAAGCTCATCTTTTGTTACCTTCTCCAGCAAAGTTACAATGTCCTCCTCAGAGACAAAGCTAGGGAACAGAGTTGCCATTTTACAACTTCTGCTATTGTAGCTTTATTCTAATGTTGAAATTATTTAGACAATCATTGCTTCTTGACAATCTTGTTTAATTTATTTCCATGTATCAATGGTTTGACCTCCAAGCCCCATGAGCCATCTCAATGTTGTTGCTTGCATTCTTCAATGTGGCAAGAAGCAATAGGGCTGTTCAAAACCAAACAAGATCCACTAGGACAAGTTTGCAGTAAGATTTAGTGCTCTTCTTGCCCATATTTACTGCTGAAAACATCCTTGTTTTGCTGCCAATCTGCTACCAGTTTACAGGCCTCCAGAAATGTAAGAAGTCATGCTGTAGATGGGTATTTGTAGGCTTTGAGTCTTCCATAAATCCAAGGAATATAACACTTATAGACATGTCTGAAAAGGCATCATCAGTCTGCTCTGTCACTGCTATTTTGTCCAAAATTTTATGGAGCAAAACCTAAATACATCCTTGTAGCTGCTGCCCTTAATGTCCTCTCTACAATGTGCCACATTTAGTATTTCCTGCCCAGACTGCTATCTTCAAACAGACAGTCAACTCTATTCTGCTAATATGAGTGATGAATTAGGGTTCCAGAATACATACTTGAATTACATCCTAAACTCTAGAAAGAGGCTTACAATGTCATCATACCCACATAATTTAGCCAAATGCTCAGGGACAAGGGTGCCGTCCAAATCATCCCTCAAACACCAATACACCATGAAAACCAGCCATGCCTTTCGATAATTTTGAGTGTATGTTATCCAAAATACCATATCAACTCAAAAGGCTAGGGCACTCTATCAATGTCGCATAAGCAAATATGTACAAGAAGAAAGTAATTGAGATATAACTTCAAGACAATCATCCAGAGGAGAATATATTGATATTGAAGCATCAATAAAAAACAACATTCCATGGCTACTAGTGTGAAGATCTATCAATGCCAGAACATCATCAATCACTTGGGCACCATCACATAGAAGCAAGGATCTAATGTCGAAGAACATAGGCCACCCAAATCTCCATCAACATGTCACTCCTTGCTGAAGCATGTGAACAAATTCACGTGTGGACACCCATGCAAAATGGGGGGTAACACTTGGCATGGAGCAGGAGATTCTCAGTAACCTTGGTGCTTGCTAAGTTTGTATTCTATAGGTGATAGGTGGTTTCTGTTAAAAACCTTTTGCGTCTGTACTTGAAGCTATATGACCCAAATTCCAATGTATTTGATTCTCTTGTGACTTTTCTGTTCTTTGCTTAATCTTTTAGCACTTGAGGCAAAATCTCAAAGTTGTTTGATGATGAAACATTTTTAGCAATTGGAGAAAGGAAGTATGCATCTGATGTAAGGTTCCAATCCTGAGTAGTCTCTGCCTCATTTTTCTGTACATGACCAAATTTAAACTTCACTGACTTGTCTCCACTGAGTAGCCTATTTCTGATCTCCTTATCAGAAACAACCAATGCATCTCCTGTGTCTTTTATGTTCATGCCTTAGTCTGTTAGCACTTGATGAAAATATCCCTAAGCCTTGTAATGATGAACCTTTTTAGTAATTGGCAAAAGGGGCCCACAGGAGTGTGGTCTAGTGGCAAGCAACAAGGTAATTGGGCTTGTATTAACGTGGAGACCTGGGTTCAGATCCCCCCAAGTGGGCTCCGATGAGGCCAAGTGCAAGTCCTGGGTGACTTTGAGTGCAAGTGCAAGTCATGGGTGTGTACTTGAAGCTATATGACCCAAATTCCAATGTATTTGATTCTCCTGTGACTTTTCTGTTCTTTCCTGCCCAACATCACGGGGAAGTGTCAACTTGGTAGTCTGTATTCACGACAATCTCCCAAATTGGCATTTAGTTTTTATGTTAATATGGTAGCATGATGAAGATAATATTTGGCATGGGCTTTGAGTGATGGAATAATTTTGATATTTTTTTTTTACGTCATTGGGCTTCTTCCTCATCTAGGCCCAACAGCACAGGGAAGCTCCATTTTAGTGATTTTGTCTTCATAAACAAGAGGAATTGCCTATTTGTTCTGTAGTTAAATTTCGTAGATCTTATCTGTAAAATCTCATTGTTTTGGCTATAGAAATCTTGAAGATCCATTGTAGTTGCCAAAAATAATAAGCCCACTAAAGGCACAAAATAGAGGGTAAATTGGGATTTGTCATAGAGTGAGGACTTAATTATTTAAATGTTTATCTGTATTACAAGAAATGATTAGAAGATCAAATACAAATTGGCATTTAGTTCTTTTATGTTGATATAGCCCTGTGATAATGATAAAAATTAGTGTGGGCTTATGGGTGATAGAATTATTTTTTCCTGTTATGGTATGGTCTTTAGTGATGGAATATTGTTTTTGTTACTCAAGGTTTCAGAGTTCCAACTGGGGGCATTGAGTGAACTTAGTGAAGAGTTTGGTGTTGAGTCCTTGGTGGTCAGTGTGAGCAGATGAAGGATGCACTCAAGGACACGCCTCTGAGGAAGGATCATAAATTGGAATTACTCCATTCCAGTCCTGTAGCCTTTTTGCGGAACTGCCCAACTTTCTCATCTGACTTGCCAATTGATGTGCAAAAGATGAAAAATTTGCTTGAAACTGGCAAATATAGCGATGTTAATGTTTACATTGAGGGGCATGGTCTGGTTGTCCAAGCACATGAACTTGTTTTGAGTGTCTGGAGTGCTCATTTTTCCAAGGTTATATTCTCAACTTGCTTTCCTTAGATCCTATTTTCATTTTCCATTAGTATATTATAAATATGATATTTGCTCGATTGCAGTCCTTTATGGAGGCACCAAAGTTCTGGAACCTATGGGTTTGCATTTAAATCTATCATCGTTTTTGAATGATATATATGTTTGCAAATAATTTATTTTCATATCTAGTTTGGATATTAAACTGTATACATGTACTGTACCTGTGATACTTGTTAGACTAAAATTTCCCTTTTATTCAGAGATTATTAAATGGGACTGAGAAAGTAAGTTGTATTACTTGGCAGATGTTTACAAATGGGATGAGTGAAAGCAATGCCTCAGAAGTATGCTTGAGGGATGATTCCCCTTGAATAATTTTTAGATATGGTGCACTTCATGTATAGTGGGAAGTTGGATATGGATGAAAGACAGGACTTGGGTTCCTTGTTGCTTCCCCTTATTCTACTAGCAGATCAATTTGGACTGATCTGTGTTTGCACTTGAATTGAAAAACGAATCTTATTCATATATTTCTCTTCTTATCATGTTGGAGTGTATTGTTCACAGCTAGACATTAGAGCAATGTACCCTAGTTCCTTTTTAGTCTCAATATAAATGGGCAAAAGTTTTCAATTTGGATCACTGGACAACTATAATGAACTCATTGTTTTCAATGAATGCAGACATGAATATTGCATAAAGAAGTTGAACATCTAAGGGGCCGAGTTGTCGAAGTGATTGTGTACAAAGTTCAAACAATCGTATTTCAATACATTCAATTAAGAAAATATGACTTGCAGGTAATTATTTTTTCTGATTTATGTTGAAGCTAAGAGAAAAGCCCCTTGGGATATCACTTAAGGCCAACACATAGGAGCACACATGCAATATTGTATTGTATTTACTTATGCATTTTTTTGGATCCATTAGTGAGTATGTAATTTGTCAGACTAGAATTCCCAAATGGTCACCCATCTGCCCAGTCTTCTAGCATGAGTGAGAACCTAAATACATAGTTCTTAAGTGAGGTACAACTTGTAGGTAATTCTTGTACAATTGATATAGGATGAGTTTCCACAATAATTTTTCATTTTATAAATTTCAGTTAGAAATGGTTACATTTCTTCTACTAGTAATCTCTGATATGAGATGACAAAATATATACATAGAGATAAATGTATAAAGGGGTATTTTTCCTTTTTTGACATGTAACTTGAATTTGTGAATTATGGCAATGCATACCTTTGAAGCATTCCCCGGGAATCAAATGCATGGTATCACCCTGAAAAGAAAAGGTTGATATTTTGTCTTTCATGGCAATTCATTATAATTGGTTGATTTCCTTTTAAGGGCATGAAAGGTTTTAAATTTGATCAGGCACAATATTTATTAACATGGATCTTTCCATGAAACCAAACATCTTTTCTTTGAATTTTCCAAAGGAAAAATTTGCAAGGAAACTCCTAGACACTTCCCTGCATTTCACAGATGGTACTTAGTTTAAACCCATAAACTAATTTCAACACCTGATCTGGTAGAGACATTGTATGAGGCATGCAATAGAAGCAGCCAGCCTGGAGTATCAACACTGAGACCTCCTGCATGAAGCTAAAATAACTCAACCCCTCGAGCCATCCCTTTGGGCTATGAAAAGAAATATGTATGTGATACATCCATGTAAATTTCATGAAAAAAAGGATCAGTTCAGTGTTTGTGTGGTGTGTTCTATATGGATAAGAACGTTTCATAGGGCCGTAGTGTTTGGAAATGGATAACTGTGAAACTCAGAAGAAACAAGTTAATGTGAAAATCCTGACACTCCCTAGATAGGGCATGTGTTTCATGTCATTGTGTTTGACAGTCAAACACACAGGACACATGTTGGACATGGGAAGGACAAACCTTTTTAAGTTTTATTCTAATTCCTTTTTATAAGTATGTGTGTGTGTGTCTCTCCATTCTTATTTGTGGGTTTGGGTGGGGGTTCTATATGTTCCATGTCAAGTATCCATGTCCAAGTGTTAGGTGAATCAGTGTGGAACCAATTATTATGATAGTCATTTACTCTCTAACCTTTTTATGACTAAGATTGCAAAATAAGAGGCTACCTCAATGATGAGGACCAATAACCCTATTTCTTATCTCCATTGAACAAAAATATTTAAATTGAGAACCCCATATAATTCTCATTCAACCTATTTTTAATGGGATTTAAATACACATTAAGGACTTGGAAACCAAAATTGTTGGTAGAGGCAGGGGTATTTTGTACAACATCTCATTTTTATTCTGTACCTTTGAGAGTAAGGGAGTTTGCATTATTTATGTCTAGTTGCTTTTAGGTTATCTTTAGTATTTTGTACATGGTCTTGGAGGCCAATATTGGTGGTAGAGGCAGAGGTATTTGTACATCATCTCATTTGTTTTTCTCTATACCTTCAAGGCAAGAGAGTTTGCATTATTTATGTATGGATGCTATGAGGTTTTCAGTATCTTGTACCTTAAATCGTGAATTCATTTGTTCTGCAATAAATCATCTAGCTTCTCTTGGATAATATTCAGAGTTTTATTGCAGGTTTTTTCTTTTGTTAAATATTAAAAGCATGTTCACATATTGGTTCCCAGTTGTACTTTTTTTTAATTCTCAAGCTTATTTCCGTCTAATTAAAATTTGTTGTTGTACATGTCTTTGTATTAATTTGTAATTGTATGTTTTTTAGTTTTTTCAGTCAATACAAAAATGAAGTTTCAGTTTGGTTGCAACCTCTAGTACTATGGTGGTTGGATTAGTTTTTAATTACATGTTAAATGGACGTACCATGGTTGTTGTATTTTTTCTTGGGAATCGTGGGTGTGGTAGTTTTTTTTCCAATTCTGGAAATTCTTGCATGTTCCACTCTTCATGTGGTTTTAGGGTATCAAAGTTAGATGATTTATCATCAGAGAAAACAATATTGTCTTAAGTATTGGAAGATTGCATTTGAATAATGCTCACTACAAATGTTTATATTATAGGGCATTGTTAATGGACCATGATGACATGCAAGCACTTATATTACATTCTTGACTAACTTGGAATCCCTTTATTTTTCTAGTTTGTGACCTCCTTGCCTCTGAAGAGTCTAAAGAAGAATAGGAATAAGAAGCTTAATGCAAAACCCAAATCCATGTCATTATGTAAAATAACCAGCCATGGATTACCTGAGATGCTCTTGCCATTCCAGGAGCTCATAACCCTTTTCCTTGAATCCTGAAAGGTTTCTACCCAAATATGATCCTGATACTTGTGAAACCGCCTTTGGCCAATTGTAGAGCACACTTAGTGAAAATGCACTTTCAAACCAAGAACATATTCAATATCCACAGAGTCCTATGAATTATGTGTCTATGATCTCTTCAGCACATGCTAGTGCAAATGTTGTTTCTGGTCATCCTCTGTTGATGCCTCAAAATATGGTGCAAGCCTCTGTTATGATAAGTGTAAACTAGGTTGTCTACTTGAAAATAGGGCATAATGTTGGCTGAATGAGATCAAAACCAGTCTTTTCTATCGCTGGAACTTACCCACACTTAATCTCCATTATAATTGGTTGTTATATATTAGGGATTTTCCCCAAAAACATGGATATGTGATCCCAAAAATAATAGGAGTTGAAGTTGAGAATAGTGTTGCGTGGTTTACATCTGTACTTCCCACTTGCGTGAATACTGGAATATACGTTGTATTCTTCCTCAATACATGGGGGCATGATGTTTGTGTTACTGTTGTGGCATGTATTGTTTTAAATGTAATGGAAATGTCCCATATGCATAGGAGATAAGAAAATAAAATGCATTATAATGCAAACTACTTTTTGTCTATGTTATTGTGTGTTGCATAACATAAAACATTTTATGTCATTGTTTGTGCTCTCTGTGTTTCTCAATACTTCAACTTGGGCTCTTAATACTTCGTGGTCAATGCCATGGTAGGTATACTATATGCTACTGCAGTCCAACCACTTTACTTATTTTTCTCCTTAAATGGTTCTTGAATCAAAAGCTCATTGCCACCTTCCTTTCTTGCATACCTGTGGCATACCTTTGGTCTTTTCTGCATTCTTTTCTTTCCTAAATGGACAGTCATTGATAAAATGATTAGGAAAAAACACACAAAGGAAGAATCATTCAAGTTTAGATTACCTTCTGAATGTGGACTTATCCTAGCAGTTGCAGATAAATTTTAGAGGAGATATTTTCTATGAGCTCAACTTCAACACACATGACAACATTTGGCCTTGTTGATATTGCCTCTCACTTGTCCCCACCAACACTTGGTCGACTGGCTTCACTATTTTTTAAATACACACATGACAATATTATGGCAATCTTGGAAACTTAATCCAAAATTAACACTGGTTTTGGGAGGCATTTTTGGGTGAAAAGTCATCCTAGAAATAATGCACATTTGGCCTCATTACATGCATGGAAATATTGTGGCAATATTGGAAGATTAATTAAAAAATGATACTGGTTTGGATGCATATTTGGTTGAAAATTTATTCTACCAAGATCGTACATTGGCTGAAGCCACTGAGTTGATCCAGATTTTATTCAACAAATGACTCTGAGCTGTGTTTTCAAATTAAGAACCACACAAATGTAACCTTTCTCAATCCCCCTATTGGATTCATCTTGCCACCCTTGGGAGAAGTGGAATACCAGTTGTAGATGTCTTTGTCTGGTAGCATTTTTCAAAGAATGCATATGATATATGTTATTTTCTTAAATATCTCTTACTATGACATAAAGACAGGACCTTCTTACGATGACATAAAGACAGGATCTTCTGGAGGTCTTTAGTCGTAACATTGTGATTTACAGTTCAGTTTAAATCTGAAATACTAAAATAATCTGGAAAATGACAATATGAAATTTGTAGAACCAAATAGTTATAGTTTATAGACTAACCTTATATATATATTTGGTGACTTATCTATGCTCATATTCTAGTAAGTTGAAATGTCCTTTTGTCTTCACCATATTTAATTTCTTGTAGTTGGGATAAAAGTTATAAAACTTCCATAAGCACCAGCCTAGATTGTTTTCTATTGTGTTTATAACATTTTCTGGTGATTGGAATACATATAGCTCTTTCTCCATTTATTCTGTTTACAGGTTGAGATAAACAAACACATGCACATATATCATTATATATATTGTATGTGTATGCATACTGTAGAATTTTTTTACTTATATGAGTTTTTTGAAGTCATTTGGGACACAATGTTTGATAAAATTTGGTAGTGGATGCTCAGTTATAAGAATAATATATTTTGTAGTTTTGGGGAATAGTTAATGAGCACTACAATGGTTATAAGTTTATAACTAGGGTTGGATTGATGTAACCTGCTAATAATAAATATGAATTGAAAAAGGTATGCTCTTTCTCCCAGGATTTATAGGCGTTCTTACAGTAGAGAGTTTGAAATATAGCTTTTCCTTCCTTTTGTTCATATTTTTATCAAAGGCGCATAAGAGTTATTCTTTGGGGAATGAATGTGATCTCTATGATGTTGATCATTGTGGGTGAAGTAATGTGCATCCACAATATACATCGAAAGAAGCAAGGTGCATTGTAGAATGTATGTGGGGTATCATGTCAATATACTAGGTAGAAATATAAAGGGGTATAAAAAATGTAAATGAAAAAATGGATACATGCAATATATAGTGAAAATAGGGGTTTTTTAAAATCAGGAAGGAATATTGGGAGGGGGTTAAAAAAATGATTTTGGGAGGTATTTTCCAATATTTTTTGAAAATAGGGGTATTGTTTCATAAGCCACGAATGAACGTGCTATGACATGGTTTCACTAAGTGAAGACCCCGTGGTCCACTTGGCCTAATTGGGGCACATGTTCTAGTTACTAATTTTTGGGGAACACTAATTCAGGCTTACTTCCACTGATTGCACTTGCATGCATCAGTTGAGTAGCATCCTAGATCAATCCCTACAATTTAGGAGCCACTGGGAGTGCTGATACCAACCTTCATCAGTTGAGTTCAGTTAGTGACTAGTCAAGTTGAGTTAGGAGTCAATTACATTCAGTTCTAGTCCTCTACATTCAGTTAGCACTAGGTTTGCATGGTTGCATGTAGGAGAGGCGCATTCCTCACCTACCACAGTCAGTTAACTTTATTTAACACTGAATTAGACACTTGAGTTGTGTTTTAGAACTTCGATGAACTCCGATAATGGTTTAGACAAGGTCATTTAACTATTGAGTTCTCTGATAATGATTTAGAAAAGGTCTTAGTTACCTACATTCAAGTAGATTCTAATCAACTCGAATTTCCTCATGTGGATTCGAATTGCATGTGGCTATTTAGCCATTTTATTACATTCTAATTGATCATCTAAATTACTTTTTGATTAATGAAAGCATTCACAGTTGCAAGCCATTTTTGCACTAATTCATTATTCAATTGCTGAGTAAATTGTGTGATCTCTCTTGTGAGTTGTGTGTTTGTCCATAGATATATGTGATCAATTTAATACAAACGCTAACTGGGCAGAGAAACAAAAGGCGTGGGAAAAATTTATTGTAGAAAGGGAGTGGGAGTACTTCCTGAACAAATAGACCGAACTATCTGAGCTTACTAAAGCATCGGGTAGTCTATGGGGGGATAGTTGGCCATGTGTCGGGGTAAAGTAAAAGGATTCTATTCGACCTAAGAAAATACCACCACCACCAATGAAAATTCGACCTAAGAAAGAAATTGAGCGGACAGTGACTCACAAAGGTACATTGAACCTATAAAAGATAGAAAGGGAGAAGAGGTAGAAAAGAAGGGAAGAGATATAAGAGAAAGCTATAGCACTCCAAAGAAGAATGGTTTCCAGGGAAACAGAGCATGAGGAAAATCTGCCGCAGCCGAGTCATGACCGATAGGAATAAGGCATAGATGAAGAGGTGTCACCAATGGAAGAATATTTGTGGATAGAGAAATGAGAAGCTCTCCAAATAGAAATACCTCAGCAGGTAATATCTCTGTCTCCGATAAATCCGAGTACCTGAATGCAGGCCATTGTCGAGGAGGACTCGAGACTCAGAGCAGGTGAGTTCGGTATATGGAGCCAACTAGACGACGAAGTAAATGGTGATAGTCATCTAGTATTCCGTTGACCAGAGGAAGGAAATTGGGTTACACTTTAGGCGTACCCGTCCAACCGAAGAATTCTTTTACTCTACCCCAGACATGAAGGAGCACCCTCTGCCAAACAAATATTTACAAAACATAGACCAATCGGACTCACGAGCACAACAGTGCAGTAGGACATCGACAGAAGAGGTCGAAACTGACCAACAAATTGTCAAAATAGAACCAACAAACAAAACATCTGACGAAAACGAAATCTCCATTGAGACTAGCTGCAGACAGAGAGATACACAGAATATCCCACTACCCCCACCGCCACCCTCGCCACTGCCACCTCTAGAAGGAGAAACCGATGCCGACATGGGGCATGGTTCAACACACATTCCCTTTATGATGGCGATGAACACCCCATGTGACATTGGTTCGTCTGCAAGTTGACATGGGAGGCCAATCAAGTTACAAATGAGGATAGAAAAATGGCGCAGTTTGCAGGTGCGCTACGAAAAAGAGCATTAACTTGGTATATGACCTATATCGAAAGAACACCTAACTCATTTAAAGCAGAGATCAAGCATAAATTTCTATCCTTCTTCCAAACACCAGATGCAAAGCATCTGGCAGGGAAAAAACTTAAGTCTATAGTTTAGAAACCAGTAGAAACCGTCCGAGACTATGATAAAAGATGGAAAGACCTCTTGAGCCAAATATACTATGTTATTAATGAACAATAATTGATTAAATGGTTTCTTACAGAACTGTCCCAAAAGATCCAACGACACATAAGCATTGATACATTTAAAACGTATGAAGATGCACTGACAAAATCTATGCAAATCGAGATGGATGAGAACTACCCAACATACCCTGCTGTCGACGCACGGATTGAAGAATATTTGGAAATCATGCTGAAATTCTTGTGAGAACTGAACCTCAAGGGTCAGGATATCTGGTGTGCAAAATACTCTACAGTCGGCCACATCAAAGATAATTGTCGACAGGTTGTAAGTCGACAAGACGTCCGTCTTGTTCAGAAAAAATGTTTCTGCGATATCTGTCAGGAGCATGGAGATCATATGACAAAATATTTCCCATACAACATGAAGAATGGAAAAAATTATTGGTGTGCGATCTGTGAAGTTAAGAGTCATGCGACAACAGACTACCACTTAAATCTGAAAAAACCGACAAAACTATTAGGCAGTCTACCAAACAAATGCTATGGCCCAGAACAATGATAATGCCTCAAATGAACAAAACATACCAAACAATCAACAATATGAAGGCCATAGATACGAACGTCGATTCGATAACCGTCGTGGAGGATTTGGAGGTCGAGGACGATTCTATGGAAATCATGCTAATCGACCACGACGACTGATTCAATGCTTCACATGCTATAAAGAAGGACACCGGTATGCGGACTGTCCATATAAAGACAGAACTGACCTAAAATTTTGTACTAGCTGTGGTGTGGGCGATCACTCATTGGAATATTGTCCCACCATACTTAAACAAAATTAATAAAAATAAGAATGTTAACGTCTTGTCTTGTGTTCAAAAAAGTGATATAATTCGCACAAAGAACCTACACATAGTAACAAGGAACGGAATTTGGATGTGACAATCCAAGAATAAGCAAGATTAAAGATAAAAATGAATATCCTAAACCTACAAAGCAAAAACAATTGTATAATGATGCATCAAACATGTTGCAAGAATTTGCTATCCAAGAAGATGTCGATGACAATTTGCATAACACACTTCATGAACTATTGAAACTAATACATAAAGATAAGTCGGTAGCACAATTCATTCACCTACTGCACAATATTAAAAGCAAAAATGATACAGATAAACAGACTAAGAGTATATGCAACTTAAATAAAAAAGATAAGAATGATGTTGACCCACTTGTCGATCTTGAAATAGAAGGTTACCACGTTTGACAAGTCATTCTTGACTTTGGATCCCAAGTAAATATCATGATGAAGGATACATGGGAACAATTGGGTAGGCCTCAAATGAATGAATCAAACATATATTTAAAGTTGTCCGACCAAGGATTGATCGAACCCATTGGGGTTTGGAGAAATGTCGATACAAAGATGAAAGGAATTTCAACAAAAGTCGATTTCGAAATCATCGACCCTAAGGAAGGATCCAACTCCTTTCTAGCCTTGGTAGGACGCTCATGGGGAAGAAAAATGAAGGCATCTATCTCATTGGACAAAGAAAGGATAAAACTAAAAGGGGATGGACAGAAAGCGATTGTCCCCATTCATCCTTCATAAGGAGAACCCTGGACTGAACCAATTAATGAAGAAGTCGATGTCTGACAACTCTACCAGATTCAAAATAATGAAGATTATACTGAAACTAATATCTATGGAGAACTTCATCTAGGGAACCGGGACTCGGTTGGATATAAATCAGATGCAAAATTGTATGATTGGGAAATGGAAAACTATGAAACACAAGCAAGGGGTTGCTGAACCATTCAGGTTATCGAGAAGAAACCAACTCGACAATGCTTTTCTATATCGACTATTCCAAAAATCTTTGAGAAGAAAATAAGGGAATATCCCTCTTTGGCACCAACAAAAACAGATAATAAACAGAGTCTTCAGTATAAAGAGAGAGAATCACCAGTTCTCCATGTAGAACAAGTCTCTAAGAACCTAGGTGAACATGCCTAACTTCAAAGCCTGGTTGAAACATTTACAAGACAAATTGCTTGATGGTGGGACACCCATAAGTTAACAATGCAAATGTGGACAACAAATTTGAATTTCTTCGTAGAAAGGTTCAGAGGAAGGAAGCTAACAAAACAGGCACAAATACATGTCTTCACCGAAGGACAAGATACAACAAATCATATAAGAATATGTGAAAAAGAATGGAGAAGACTTGGCTACAAAGATGAGCGTATATGGCCATGCCTATTTCCCTCGACATTAGATGACCTGCCTAACAAATGGTATAAAATGGAAGCAGCTTGAGGCGAAACATTCCTATGGAATGAACTTAGAGAAAATTTTACTAAGGACTTTAGCTTTATACTGGAAGACAAAAAATTAGTTGAAGCTAAAAAACAAATAAAAACATTTATACAACCGACTACTAACAAGTCAACACAAAATAAAAGCCGACCAATCGCAACATGCCATAACATTCTATCTAACAAAATACCTCAATTAACGAGACTACAATTAGAAAAAGAACATACACATGGGAAAAGCTTTCAGTGGAAATTTGATCACCTAGAGATGGTCAAACCAGTCACAACGATACTCAAAATCGAATCAACCGACAAAATTGATATCGACCGGATGACGGCAGGAGACTTTCCAGCAATATTTTCATAGTTCAAAGAAGGTAGTCGACAGATTAACGAAAGCAAGGTGCCAGAATGGATGGACACAAAAGTCAAAACCATAGAAATCGAAAATAGAAAAAATCGATGATTATTGGAGCGAAGAGAAAACAACAGAAATCATCAACATACTAAAATAATTTCAGGATGTCTTTGCTCGAGACTAAAAATACCTAAAAGGGTTAGTAAAAGAAATGGGTGAGATGAATATTGACATCAAAACTGAAGCCAGGCCTATCAAGAAAAGACCCTACAAGTTGGCTCACAAATACAAAGAAGTAGCTAAAAAGGAGATCGAAAATATGCCCGTAGCAGGAATTATTCACCCCATCGACTAGTTGGAATGGGCAAGCCCAATGGTCATCCAACCGAAAAAACATGACCCAACAAAGCTAAGAATCTATGTCGATTTCCGAGAATTAAATAAATTCACTCTAACAGATCCAATATTTCTGACTCCATATGCTGATGAGATCTTAAATGAAGTCACAGGACATGAATGCTACTCATTTACAGATGGATTCTCAGGATATAATCAGGTACCAATAGCCAAGGAAGATAAAAAAAAGACAACCTTCGTATGTGAATTTGTCTCATTTGCTTATAGAGTGACGCCATTCGGTCTCAAGAATGCACCTACAGTGTTTTCAAGAATAGTTGTCAAAACATTCCAAGAATACATTTATAAAACAATGGAAGTCTACTTCGACGATTAGACGATCTATTCCATGCTGAAATACCATTGTAAATGGTTAAGGCTTATGCTGGAATGATGCCGACAGATTCAGTTATCTTTCAATATAAAAAATGCATCTTCTTAACCCCTATGGGAATCCTATTAGGGCATAGTGTATGCAAGGAAGGTATCAAGGCTGACTTTGCTAAAATAAAAATTATCCTCGACTTAAAGCCACTGGTTAATCCAAAACAGGTTAGAGTATTGTTGGGTCATATAGGGTGTTACAGAAAATTCATCTGACACTACTTATATATGACTTACCCATTGGAATAATTATTAAGAGAAGATCAGGAGTTGAATTGGACGGAAGAACGCGATACATCTTTCGACACATTAAAAATAAAACTAGTTGAAGCAACCATTCTCAAATTTCCAAACTGGTTGATAAAATTTCATGTGCATATTGATGCTTCAGGCCTAGCAATAGGTGCAATTCTAACACAACCTGGGGAAGACAGAATGGATTATCCAATCATATACAACAGCATAAAATTAAATAAGGAAGAATACAATTACTCAACGACAGAAGGGGAGGTATTAGGTATGGTATTTGCACTTCAAAAGTATCGACATTACCTACTACCTAACCCCTTCATATTCTATACTGATCAGCAAGCACTAAAATACCTCGTCAACAAACCTTTGCACCACGGGAGAATCTGTTGTTGGCTATTACTGTTCAAAGAATTTGAATTCGAAGTGGTATTTCAACCAGGACGATTGAATGTTGGACCTGACCACTTGTCGAGAATCGACAAGGGGGGTGAGCCGACAGGAGTCGAAGATGACCTGCTGGATGCACACTTATTCCGAACAGAAGTTGTTCCTATAGAATTAGAAGAAATAACACAATTCTTGGAGAATGGTCAAGCACCGAATGGAATGAGAATGAAAAAGAAACAAATTTTAGCCATGAAAGCTGCACCATATAGTGTCATTAATGGATTCTTATATAAAATGGGTTTGGACGAAGTACTCCATCGATGTGTGTTAGAACATGAATGAGAAAACATTATGCATGAAGCACACTATGTACCGACGACGAGACACTTTCATTCAGATACAACTGCCAAGAAAATCCAATAGTCAGGACTATGGTAGCCGAACCTGTACAAGGATTGTAAAACGTTTGTTGGAAAATGTGATCATTGCCAACGTCTAGGTCGACCGTTACCTAGTATCGACATGCCTTTGATATTAGTAAACCCAAGTTTAACATTTGAAATTTGGGCCATCGACTTCATAGGACCATTCCCAGTGCCAAAAAAAAGGACATGTGCAAGGTACATCATAATAGTAGTAGAATATTTCACTAAATGGGCAGAAGCAAAACCTGTTGACACCTGCTCTAGTGAGGTAGCTGCCAAATTCATATACTAAAATATCATTACAAGATTTGGCTGCCCTCTAACCTTAATCAGTGACCAAGGTTCACACTTCATGAATAAAACAATCACATCACTAACATAACAGTTCAAAATTGACCTCCGACGAAGCACAACTATCACCCTCAGTCGAACGGGGCGATAGAGGCATTCAACAAAACATTGACAAGGGGTCTAACAAAAATATGCAATACCGATAAAGATGACTGGGATGAGAAAATCCATGCAGTATTATGGGCGTACAGAACAACATTAAACATTTGACTGACCAAAGTCCCTTTCGACTAGTCTACGGCTAAGAAGCAGTCGTTCCTTTACATTTCCGACAACATATACCGGTGATAGCCGACATCTTGCATATCAATGTCAAAGAAGCAAGAAAGGGACGAGTAATGCAATTAAGCAAACTAGAAGAACACCGATTGCTTGCTTTACAACACCAAGAAATTCAGAAGCAACAACAAAAGTCTTGGCATGATCGTAACATTAAAAATAAGAACTTGTCGGTTGGAGACCTTGCATTACTATACAATAGTTGGGTGAAAGGTGTTAGTTTTTCATCATATAAGCTGGCATTATGATCTTAGGATCTTTTAATTGAGAGAATAACAAGCACAGTAATAAAACATAAGCACATCACAAGAGACAAGAGACACAAAGTTTTTTCCTCGGGGAAACCATAAAGGAGAAAACCCCACAAATTCCTTAGAGATAGAATCAACACAAAATGGTAAGACCCCAAAACAGTAAGATGCACTCCCGAAAGCAGTATTCTTCTTCTTGTCTAGTCTCAGTGTATTTCCTTCCTCACTAATGTGCCACACTTGAGTGAGTGACTGATGTGTTGCAAGTGATAAATATAGAGGCTCTCACTCTCTATTTATATTCTTTCGTTCACTTGAAGTGCACTCCACATGTCGGCCTCACTTAACAATTACTTACTAGAGCCGACATCTCTAGGAGTGTCTAATAACCCTAGTGCCCCACCACTTGTGGGGACTTTGCCTCCTTCGAACAATAGGAGGGTAACACAATGGTGGGGACTATTGCCCCGACTTACAATGACTCACCTAGGGTCGAATTCACTAGGATAGTCTAATAACCCAAGGGCCCCATAACTGTGGGGACTTTAACCCTTGACTAATAGGAGGGTTACCCACAATGACTTGACATGACTTTCTCATTATAGAAACTTCCCGGAATAAACATCGGGGTATGACATGACTCAAATACATTAGAATACATCCCAGAATGAACATCGGGTTACAATAGATAAGAAATACAAGTGAATACATTCTGAAGTTACAATTACATCAACACTCCCTCTTAACTAGGAAGGTATTCTCTCGACACAATTTATTAGCACAAGTCTTCTTCTTTGTATCATTTGAATCATCGTCAACTTCTCATCATCTTCATCTTCAAGTCATCTTCATCTTTAGGTCATCTTTATCTGGATTTGGATCATCTCTCGATCTGGATCATTGTCACTGGATCATACTCAATTTGGAACATCATCACTGGATCATACTCGATCTAGAACATCGTCACTGGATCTAGATCATCACTCCATCTGGATCATCATCACTGAATCTAGATCATCACTAGATATGGATCATCATCACTGGATCTGGATCATCACTGGATCTGGATCATCATCACTGGACTGGATCTGGATCATCACTCGATCTGGATCTGGATCATCTCTTGATCTAGATCATCACTGCTGGATCTGGATCATCACTGCTAGATCTGGATCATCACTGCTGGATCTGGATCATCACTCGATCTGGATCTCTCGGAGTCATCATAACTGGATCTAGATCATATCTCGATCTGTATCTCACCTAGTCATCATCATGTGTGTACTATCTCATCATAGGAAGTTCTACAGAGCCAGCCTTCTTTCATGCTGGTTGTAGGCCTAGCCATTAGGTAGGTCTTCGCCCAGCACTTACATCTGACCTACTCGTTAGAAAGGCATGCCCAACACTTACATTTGACCTACTCATCAGAAAGGCACGCCCAACACTCACATTTGATCATGTAGTAAACTACAATCACATCAGAAAGGCCCAGCACTCACATTCACCAGCAAGGTAGGCACATCTACTACCATCTGTGAAATGGCTTCAGCACTTATATTTGACCTACTCGTCAGAAAGGCACAGTACTCACATCCATCCAGGTTGGAACACATCCTGCTCACAATGATGGAAGATTTCTGCACTTCCATCCAGGCCGGAACCACATCCTGCTCACAATGATGAAAGAAATCTGTTCTTTTCACCCAGGCCAAAACCACATCCTACTCACAATGATGGAATATTTCCTCACTTTCATCCAAGCTGGAACCACATCCTGCTCACAATGATGGAAGAACTATGTTCTTCCACCCAGGCCGGAACCACATCCTGCTCATGTTGGAGACATCTACCATCATACACACTCTTTCGGTCAAATTGGCCTAGTTAAACCACTATCCTAAGTTTAATTGACATCAGTGGAGCATTAATTGCCATCATCCCAGTCATACCCACGCCTCCTACAGTCAAGGAGGCTAACTTAGCCTTCCCTACAGTCAAGGAGGCTAACTGGAGTACTCCAGGGGTGATCTGTGTGACATTAATGCACCTAATTGCTAACTGGTGGTTACTTTCAATTCAACCAATCAGTTACAGTTAGTTAAGGCACCTCCATTCATTAAATATATTAATTAATGATTATTTAATGAACTGGAGTGAACAAGGCGCCTTCACCAACTTCTGATGGTCAGTTCAGCTTCAGTTAACCTCATCAGGGTTTATTGGAGTCATGCAGTACTAGCACTTTATGGTTGTTTGCTATGACATGTGTTTGATCTCCTTCAGTTGAGATTAAGTCATTTATTGCACTCCAACTTCAGTTAGGGATTGGTGAGTCAATTAGGGTTTTTGTCAAGTGGTTAACTGAGTGGTATTGCATGCCAAAGAGTCAGTTAAGCTAGACTCATGCATGGGAATTCGAATTGTCTCTTAGGTATTCGAATTCTTCATTGAGTTAAGCTATGGCTCATGCACGAAAATTGTAACCCTTTATTGTTTATAAAATATACAGAGAGGAAACCTATTCTGGTTCCAATTATTGCTAATTCATGAGTATTTGTCAATTATTCTTTGATGATTTTGATTCCTAGTTCCTAGATCATGTGCAAGAATTAATATGGTATCAGAGCCTACGGCGGCACGAAGATCAATATCTCAAGAACAAGCCATGAAATGTGAGCAATAGCTCAATTTATTTATTTTTCCCTTTATGTTTTGATTTTCAGGTTTCTACAGGTGAAGCATTCGCTACAAGCAAATCCAGATGGCCTCCTCAGCGGCCTCCTCAGTACCTATGTTGACTCCATACAATTTCCACACATGGAAACTCAGAATGGAGCATCAGCTAAAAGGAAAAGGACTCCACAGGGTCACCATGGACACTGAACCGGAGCCTGGATCCGCCATAGAAAAATCAAGATTCTTCAACAAAAAGGATGAAGCCTTCGGTTTCTTATGCCTCTCTATTTTCGATGATCTTCTCTTCCATCTTACGGATCTGAATACACCGAAAGAAATATGGGACAAATTGGAATCACTGTATGGAAAGCATGATGACATGAGAGTTTATCAACTCGAAAATGAACTCATGTCTCTCCAACCTTCCAATTTCGAGACTCTGAATGATTTCTTTACAAAGTTCAAGAATATAGTTTTTCTCTTGAAGCAATGCAAAGTGGAGAAGGAAGATGATCAGCTCATCCTAGCCATCCTCTCCAAACTCGGGGCTGATTATTCGATTTTTGTTTCTACATTCCGTGCAGGGAAGCTCACAACTCCCAAATGGAAGATGCCTACACTCGATGCCTTCATTGAGTCCCTAACTAGTGAACATGACAAGCTTGTCCAGATGGGGATCATCCGATCTTCCCGAGACCAAGCCCTCCATGTCACGGGGCCCAAAGATGTGAAGGGTAAAGGAAAGCAGCAGAAAAATCAGAAAACTAAATTTGATACTCCAAAGCCTAGACTTGAAAATCAGCAGCATGATGAATCTTCCGGCTCAAGGAAGAACAAAGGAAAAGGGCACAATGGGAAAGAAAGAGTCATGTGTTCTTACTGCGGGAAGGGTTTTCACCCTGAACATGTCTGCATGAAGAAAAATCTTGATGAAGCAACCTCTCTCCTTGAGAGGAACCACATCAATCTTTCGAAGAGCTTTCGGAGGAGAGATCAACAAGACCGGGAACCACAACATGAGAAAGGTCATGCCCTCATGGCAAGCACTTCGAAGTCCAAATCACTGCTGATTGACAGTGGAGCTTCAAATCACATGATGGCTGAAAAAGACTCCTTTTCATCCTTGGAGACCAGCAAATCCATCCCCATCCACTTGGGAGATGACTCCACCATCATTTCCAAAGGACAAGGTACTGTAAATCTAGAAAATGGTTCTTTTTCTAATGTTTTGTATGTACCATCTCTAGCAGCAAATATCCTTAGTGTCTATCAAATGACACATACAGGAATGCCTAAGAGGGTCTCTTTCAGCCCAAATGATGTTGAGATAACAGAAATTTCATCCGGGAGACTCATTGCAAAAGGCCATGCAAATCATCATGCAAAAGCCTATGAGTTTTCTCACTTTGTTGCGGATGAAAAGCCCACTGCTTTGCTAACTCATGGAAATGAGGTTAGTAGGCTGTGGCATGAAAGGTTTGGCCATCTTAATTTCAAATATTTGCAGCAATTACAGAAAAATTCCATGGTTGAAGGCCTCCCAGTCATCAAGGCAACCATGGGAGTCTGCAAGGGCTGTGTGATTGGAAAGCACCCTGAGCACAAGTTCGATCGGGGAAAGGAAAACCGAGCTACAAGCATATTGGGGATGATACATTCTGATATCAGTGGTCCAATGACTGTCACATCCATGAATGGATCAAGGTACCTCCTTACCTTTATTGATGATTTTTCTAGGTATACATGGGTTTTCTTTCTCAAAAAGAAATCAGAGGTATGTGAAAAATTTTCTGAATTGAAGGCTTTGATCGAAAATGCCTCTGGGATTAAGATCAAGATACTGAGATCTGATAATGGAGGGGAATATGTCAGTAATGCATTGCTATCCATATGCTCCCAAAGTGGTATTCAGGTCCAACATTCAATTCCCTACACTCCCCAGCAGAACGGTGTAGCGGAACAGAAGAATCGGTCTCTCAAAGAGATGACCACCTGCATGTTGGAGTCAAAGAAGCTTGCTGCAAATTTATGGGATGAAGCCATGCATGCTGTAGCATACATTCAGAACAGGGTGCCACATTCATCAGTGAAAGGTAAGACTCCTTTCGAAGCATACTTTGGACACAAGCCAGATGTGTCTAACCTATGGGTGTTTGGGTCCACTGCATGGGCCCGGATTCCGCTTGATAAAAGAAGGGCTTTGCAACCGCAGAGCATAGAATGTCTGTTTATTGGATATCCTGATGAATCTAAAGGATTCAAGCTGCTGGATATCAAGACCAAACATATCATCATCGAGAGAAGTGTCAAGTTCGATGAGCCTCTTCAGGAGGTGGAACTAGTGGAGGAGAAAACTGCTGAAATTCCTTCCTATTCCACTGAATATTTGGATGATGAAATTGGGGATGATGACCCTGATTTGGATCCTATGATTTCTGATATCAGTGTGCCACAGAAATTAGATACTGAATCAGAACTTGAAGTGCAAAATCATCTTCCTACATGGGCCCGACAGACACTCTCCTCTGCAGGAGACAACATTGGAAATCCGGATGATCCAAGGAGAACCAGGTTTGATTTCCAAAGAGCAGGTATTGCACTCTCTTGTTCTGATATTTTGCTGTCCGAAACTTGCTATTTGATGATTAGTTCAGATACAAAATCCTACTACCATGCTCGGAAGGATCCGAGATGGCAAGTTTCCATGGATGAAGAGATGAATTCTCTTCAGAAAAACACTACTTGGGAGCTAGTTTCTCTTCCTCCGGGAAGGAAATTGGTTCAATGCAAGTGGGTGTTTCGGACAAATGTTGCTGCTGATGGAAGCACCTAAAAATATATGGCAAGGCTGGTAGCAAAAGGTTTCTCTCAGGTCCAAGGAGTGGACTACCATGAGACCTTTGCACCAGTTGCAAAAATGGACTCCATCCGCCTTGTTTTGGCTATTTCCGCATCCAAACACTGGGAGGTGCATCATATGGATGTTAAGTCAGCCTTTATGCATGGGGATCTTCATGAGGAGATATACATGAAGCATCCTGAGGGTTACATCACTGATCCATCTTTGGTTTGCAAGCTAAAGAAGTCACTATATGGGTTAAAACAGGCCCCAAGAGAGTGGTATTCCAAGATGGATGCCTTCCTTCTCTCGCAAAACTTTCAAAGATGTAGATCAGATCCAAATGTGTATTTACAGCAGCATGATTTTCATCTTATTATTATTGTTTTATATGTTGATGACTTACTGATCACAGGTAGCACAATTGCCTCCATTTCAGCCATCAAAACTGCTCTCCACAATGCCTTTGAAATGAGTGATTTGGGGCTTCTAAAACAATTTTTGGGGCTCGAAATCGAGCAAAATTATGATGGGATTATGGTCACTCAGTCAAAATACATTTCAGACCTATTAGTCAAGTTTAACATGGCTGAATTTAGGCCTTCACCATTCCCTTTCCTTTCAGGGATCAGCCTTGAAGAAGGAAAAAGCACACCTCCCGTGGACTGCACTATCTATCGACAGCTAATTGGTAGCTTGTTGTACTTGACACATTCTAGGCCTGATATTTGTTATGCCGTGAATGCTGTATCAAGATACATGCAGCAGCCTCATGATCTTCATTGGAAGGCAGCCAAGCGGATCCCCCAGTACATTCAGGGAACCAGGACCTACGGCATTCACTATGCTGCAGATTCCGAGCTAGAGCTGGTTGGATACACAGATTTCGATTGGGCGGGTGATTATGTTGATCGGAAGTCAACTTCTGGATATGTATTCATGTTTGGTGGTGGCCCTATTTTCTGGTCAAGCAAAAAGCAGGCTGCCATAGCACTATCTTCAGTAGAGGTCGAGTATCGAGGAGTGGTGAATGCTTGCATCCAAGTAGTTTGGTTGCAAGGCATTCTTTCAGAGTTTGATCTTGGTAGTACTTTGTCCACTGTTCTCTTCTGTGACAACTAGAGTGCTATTAATATATCCATGGATCCAGTTACCAGGCAGAGGACCAAACATGTAGAGATTCACATGCACTACATCAGGGAGCTAGTGCATGACAGGACCATCATTTTGCAATACTGCCCGACTGATGAGCAGATTGCAGACATCTTCACCAAGAGCTTTTCAGAAAAGAAGTTCACTTACCTCCGTTCACTGTTGGGGGTGAGTTCATCAGGGTGATCCAGACTACTTTCAGTGTTCAGCTTGAGGGGGGGTTTTCTTCCCACTGGGTTTTCCCTCTTTTCCTCACTTAGTTTGTTTTGAGCATTGTTTCAGTTGCTTTATTGTACAGGGTGACCTATGGCCTTAGTTGCCAAGGCCCTAGCATTTTAAGAATCTATGTTTTCTAACTCTTCCCGAGTATAGCTTAAGGGGGGGTGTTGGAGACATCTACCATCATACACACTCTTTCGGTCAAATTGGCCTAGTTAAACCACTATCCTAAGTTTAATTGACATCAGTGGAGCATTAATTACCATCATCCCAGTCACTCCCACACCTACCTACAGTCAAGGAGGCTAACTTAGCCTTCTCCTACAGTCAAGGAGGCTAACTGGAGCACTCCAGGGGTGATCTGTGTGACATTAATGCACCTAATTGCTAACTGGTGGTTACTTTCAGTTCAACCAATCAGTTACAGTCAGTTAAGGCACCTCCATTCATTAAATATATTAATTAATGATTATTTTATTATTATTTAATGAACTGGAGTGAACAAGGCGCCTTCACCAACTTCTGATGGTCAGTTCAGCTTCAGTTAACCTCATCAGGGTTTATTGGAGTCATGCAGTACTAGCACTTGATGGTTGGTTGCTATGACATGTGTTTGATCTCCTTCAGTTGAGATTAAGTCATTTATTGCACTTCAACTTCAGTTAGGGATTGGTGAGTCAATTAGGGTTTTTGTCAAGTGGTTAATTGAGTGGTATTGCATGGCAAAGAGTCAATTAAGCTAGACTCATGCATGGGAATTCGAATTGTCTCTTAGGTATTCGAATTCTTCATTGAGTTAAGCTATGGCTCATGCATGGGAATTGTAACCCTTTATTGTTTATAAAATATACAGAGAGGAAACCTATTCTGGTTCCAATTATTGCTAATTCATGAGTATTTGTCAATTATTCTTTGATGATTTTGATTCCTAGTTCCTAGATCATGTGCAAGAATTAATAGCTCACAATGATGAAAGACTCTCATCCAGGCGGGAACACATCCTGCTCACAATGATGAAAGATTTCTACACTTACATCTGACCTACTCGTTAGAAGGGCATGCACTCACATCTAACCTTGTAGGAACTGAATCCTACACCCTCGTCAGAATGGCCCCCAGTCCCAGACTGAGCTACCTGGTAATGGACCAGGTGCCTCCACTCTCCCAGAGAGTGGCAGTTTCCCTTACATCTGTCCTACTCGACAGAATGGCAAACACTCACATCTGACATGGGAGGAACCTAATCCTTTAGCCATGATAGAATGGTTCAACCCTTACATCTGACCTGCTCGTCAGAATGGCTCTCTCAGTCCCTGACTGAGTGTTCCTGGTAACTGACCAAGTACCTCCATTACCAGAATAGAAATCAACACTCATATCTGACATGGAAGGAACTGAATCCTCTCACCATGACAGAATGGCTCAGCCCTTATATCTGACCTACTCGTCAGAATGGCTATGGATCTCTAGCACTCATATCTGACATGGAAGGAACTGAATCCTCTCACCATGACAGAATGTCTCAGCCCTTACATCTGACCTGCTTGTCAGAATGGCTTTGGGACTCATCACTTTCCCTTGGAGGAAACCTCGATCTGGAGAACACCAAGCTTCTCTCTGAAGTACTCAAACTTCACTCTGGCTAATGGCTTCGTCAACACATCAACTATATGTTCCTCCGTCGCAACATACTGGAGCTTCATTGCTACTTTCTGCACCATATCCCTGATATAGTGATACTTGATCTCGATGTGCTTCGACTTGTTATGGAACACTAACTTCACGCAACTCTGGTTGTCACAATGTATACAAGTAGCATCCAACTGGAGATCAAATATATCAGACAGTAGCTTTCGCAGCCATACTGCCTCACAACTAGATGAACAAGCTGTGACATACTATACTTCAGCTGTACTTAGTGCCACACGGGATTTCTTCCTGCTAAACCAAGAGATCACACCTGATCCCATACTAAAGCAACACCCTGAAGTGCTCTTCCTATCAATGGCACTGCCTGCCCAATCTGAATCAACATAACCCTCCAGGTTAATCTTTTGATTTGCATCATACTTGAGCCCATAATCATTTGTACCCCTCAGGTACCTCAGAATATGCTTTGCAGCAATCAAGTGAACATGTCTCGGATCTGTCAGGAACTGGCACAAGGTGTTCATAGCAAAGCACATATCTGGTCTTGTGTTCGTCAGGTACATCAAGGACCCAATCATTTGATGACACATCATAGCATAAACCGTAATCATAATGAGTTTTAGGGAAAATCCCAAGTACTTCCCACAGTTGTTGTGGATGAGACTTATGTCCCAAACCGGATGTTATTAAGTAAAATATGTTACTCTACCTTACCTTAAGTAAATTGTAATGTGATTGTAATTGTAATTATGATTCTAATTGTAATTGTTAATTTTCTTTGAGATCATCATTGTCATCAATGCTTAAATCCATATGATTCCTAGTCATTTGTACATGATTGTAATGTAATTGTAATTGTAATTGTTTAGTGTAATTGTAATTGTAGAATGTAATTATCATCATTATCATAATGTAATGTAAAATTGTATTTGTATTTACTCTACCTTATTGTCCCATTAACGTAAGGCTGGTGCTTATGCACGTTAATGTGATTGTCATTGTAATTGTTGATTTTCTTTGAGATCGTCATTATTGTCAATGCTTAAATCCATATGATTCCTAGTCATTTGTACATGATTGTAATGTAATGTAATTGTAATTGTAAAATTGTTTAATGTAATTGTAATTTAATTATCATCATTATCATAATGTAATGTAAAATTGTAATTTGAACAATATGAAAATGA